>NW_020871008.1:300745-305795 GCF_003789085.1 Penaeus vannamei | reverse complement strand
TTTCTCTCACTCTTTTCTCACCTCTCTTTCTCTCTCTCTCTCTCTCTCTTCTCTCTCTCTCTCTCTCTCTCTCTCTCTCTCTCCCCTCTCTCTCCTCTTCTCTCTCCCTCTCTCCTTCCCTTTCCCTTTCCCTTTCCTTTCCCTTCCCTTTCCCTTTCCCTTTCCCTTCCCTTTCCCTTTCCTCCCTTTCCCTTCTCTTTCTCCTTTCTCTTTCTCTTTCTCTTTCTCTTTCTCTTCTCTTCTCTTTCTCTTTCTCTTTCTCTTCTCTTTCTCTTTCTCTTTCTCTTTCTCTTCTCTTCTCTTTCTCTTCTCTTTCTCTTTCTCTTTCTCTTTCTCTTTCTCTTTCTCTTTCTCTTTCTCTTTCTCTTTCTCTCTCTCTCTCTCTCTTTCTCTCTCTTTCTCTCTCTTTTCTCTCTCTTTTTTTCTCTCTCTCTCTCTCTCTCTTCCCCTCTCCCCTCTCCCCTCTCCCCTCCTTCTCTCCCTCTCTCCCCCTCTCTCCTCTCTCCCTCTCTCCCTCTCTCCCTCTCTCCCTCTCCTTCTCCCTATCCCTCTTTTTAGTGATGTTATGCAGGTATGGTAGCACATGAAAACTTATCTGCCACCCTATAAGCTAATAATAATCCTCGCTATTGAGCTAAATTAAGATAAAATACAAAAGATACCTGATAAAAGTAAAAATTAATAAATAAGTATATAAAACATGATTATAAAATGAAAGAGCATAAATTTAGTACCAGAATTAATATGTCAATCCATTTCATTCAAAACAACAAAGAGACAGGAAATATTACTGAATGTGATGGGCTTAGGGAGAGGAAGGAAGTGGGGAATTGGGGATGTCACAGAGGGTGTGGCTTGAGGAAGCTTGCCAGATTGTAACAGGTTAACCTTTGTATATTGTACTTATGCAGTAGGATTTTGTGAATTTTATTCATGTAAATGGTGCCCCAAATACTCTGTATTAAGGAGTCAATTAGTAGGCACAATGTAAACATCTCTTCATTCCTTGATTTTGTTTTCTTGTGCTGTTACTGCTGATACTGTGTTATCATTATTGACATTATATATTTTGATATAATTGAAATATTAATAGTAATAAAAGACAAAGAAGATTCTTTTATAATTAAGGAAATTGTAAACAGATGAGTAGGACTAAAGATAGACTCCTTGGTGACTAGAACTTGTGGACCCATGCATGTATAAACAATTAATAAACTAAAATCACTATGGACATGGCATGTATGTCATGCTATCCTACCACAGAGGGTAATTATGGACACACTGACATTCATTTCATTCTTACTGAAAAATGGAGGAGAGCTTACTAATTTTTGACTATTTACATCTATTAATGCCTTGATAGTTATGAATAGTTGCCTGCACAATAAACTGTAGTTTGCTGTATAATAGTGCATAGTACTATAGGGTTAGCCCATTGGATCTGGATGCTACACTGCCATCGTATGTTCCAAAACAAAAAGGCATTAAGCATACTTGAATGGTCCCACTGCCAGGTGTGCAGCTTGTAGGCAGGCGCTAAGACTTCATCCCTCCCCTTTGCAGCGTTATTTTCTCTTTTTCTGCTTCAGTATATTTATTTTGTTATTATTTATTTATTATTATTTTTTTTCCTAGTGTTTATATTTGTTGTTTGATTTGCTTATCCAGATTGTAATAAATGGTTTCCTTGCATAGACCCTGTGTTATCTCTAAAGGCAGTCCATAACTTGGTGCAAAAATAATAACAATAAGTATTGCTTTGTTATTGTCTTTTTAAATTTTCATATAAATTCAGTTTCCTGTAATACAACCTGTACCACCAGTCATAGCAGAAAGGAATAGGATCCTGAGCATGGAAAAAGTGTCCTCCCTGAGCCTGCACTCTTCTAGTCTGGGCTCTCGGATACTACATTCCACACCCATTTATAGATGGAAATAATAGAAAATCCCCCTCCAAAATTTTTAAAAGAGTCTACCCGCTAAAGTTTGTGCACTCGTGGCAAGTTATTCCTGTCATATCGGCCTTCAGCAGAAATCTTATCATGGCAAATTCCCATCACCCTGGCCTCAACCAGATTTCCCACGCAGCATGTTCACGTCATCCCCTCAGGCCAAATTTTTCATGACATGCGATATTGTCATGTGGATCGTAGGGTTACGGAGTAGAAGCAGTGACTACAGCTTTGACATGAAAGTGCTAGTGCAGGTTTTAGCATTGCAGTATGGGCATGCTGTGATCTTTCACTGATTATAAGTTCTGCATACCTTTTATTTTTTTTAGCTTATGCTGTGGCATACCCATATGTGTGCCTTGCATTATCTAACCTAATCTAACCCAGTAGGAGAACAACCATGTCAAAAGCACGTATGTTGTTATTCCTGATGATAGCATTCAGCATCATCATTATTGTCATCATTGTCATTCATCATCAAAATCATTAGCAGCAGTAGCATAGTGATCATCATCAGCAGGATAATATCATTATCATCATCATCACCATAATCATCTTCAGCATCATTATAATTATCATTGCCATCAGTGTTATGATGATCATTATCATAATTTCATCATCATCATCATCATCATTATCAGTGTCATGATCATCATATCATCATCTTATTATCACCGTAATCATCATCATTATCATGATGATGAGGATAATGATCCTCCTCCTCCTCCTCCTCCTCCTCCTCCTCCTCCCCTCCTCCTCCTCCTTCTCCTCCTCCTCCTCCTCCTCCTCCTCCTCCTCCTCCTCCTCCTCCTCCTCCTCCTCCTCATTCTCCTCCTCCTCCACTACCTCCTCCACCTCCTCCACCTCCTCAATCATCATCATCATTAATCATCATTTGTTAATCATCATCAGAAGGCCATCAAAACTAATGTTGATAACATTTTTGTTGTTTTCCTGATATGACTATTATATCATGAACAAGAAAGAAAAGAGGTAGAGGGAAAGAGCCTTGAAGCAAAACAAACTTGTGCTGGTTTAAGTGCATTTGCACTTGAAGACCTATAGTGACAATAACAGAAAACAAACAGGAGAGAGGCAGAGGGACAAAGATAGAAAAAATAAAGATAAACAGACAGAGACTGTGGGGGATTATGTGAGTATGTGGTCTTGAATATTTGTGAATTATTGGTTTAGGGAAAGGTATGGTTCTCCTTGGGAGGGGGGTTAAATGTAGTACAGTTTAGGACAGATTGGATGTGGTTTATAAGTATGGAACAGTCCCATTGTTGTTGTTGTTGTTTCTTCTCATGCCCTCATTGGAAATAACGCAAGTGTCATGACTTGCTGAAATTAGGTTATTCATGTGAGACATTTGTTTTATTTAGGTGAAGGGTAGTCTTGCCAAATATGCAGGGAAGGGGGGGAGGAAGAGGATGGGGAGTGCAGGTAAAGAAATTTACACCTGGCTGCCAAGTTTTACTTTGGCATCGGTCTGTGAGATCTGTCAATGGTGAAATGTGTTGGTTCAGATGTTTCTGCGTATCAACCATTTGTAAATGTGTTCTCCTTGGATGGCAGCCCATTTGTGGCAAATCCCTTTGGCTGTTGATAATATAGAAAGGCCATTGCTTATAAGATGAGGGTACATAGCCTGGATGTTGCTGCCTGCTGATTTCTTCCAATGTGAGGAGGAATTGTTTATATGGATTTATAAGGTTTGATCACTCTCTCTCTCGTGCTTTCTCTTGCTCCCTCTTTTTCAGTTTCATATAGCTATTATTAGTATTATGTCAGGGAGGTCTGTTAGCAAGATGCAGAATTTGAGAGCTATGAATATTGAATGATAGAGATGGTTACATGACATGCTTGTGCCAAAATAATGTCATTGTCTTACACATAGTAGGAGCAAAGCAAGGTACATTTAAGTGCTAATAGTGGGAGGTCATGTTGACTTAGACTAAAAGATAGAATAGAATTTGTCTTGTGACCCTCAGGGCAAAGGTTACATGCAAGAAGTTTTTTAATACTCTTGTATGTATTAACTAAGCCACCTAAGAAATATATATAGTCAGTGTAGTTTCATTTATGATATGTGTTTACACAAGTGCACAGACTCCCAAGGACTCAGTTAGTAGATCTAATTTCCCCTTTCATTTTGGAAAAAATGTTCTTTTAACTAATGTCATAAATATCAGTGGTGTTCCTGTGAGAGTCATCTATGTGTAAAGACAATTGACAAACTAAACTCTCTGTGGGTATGGCATGTATACATGTCATCCTTGGGGGCATTGGGTTGATTTTATTACCAGCACACACGGTATAATATCTATTATATAACCCAGTTGGCGCTGATTTCATGCCAAAATTAACCTTCTTAACTAAAGTGACCTTGAGTGAAACTTTTTTTGAATGGTTTTATACACGAGTCCAGAAGAGTAGTGTTTAAAGTATAACAAGATATATATTATATTATGTAAAAATTAAAGTTCATATTCACCTCTTTAAAAATTTTCTCATATGATCTTCTTAAAAGTAAATCTTAATCAACAGGTCCAAGTGCATCAGCGTACGTCACCTATCAACGTGCAGAGGATGCACTTAGAGCTATCCAAGCTGTAAATAACATCCACGTGAGGTCGGACGTTGAAGCCTCCCTTGGTACCACCAAGTACTGCTCCCACTTCATGAAGAACCAGCAGTGCCCTAAACCAGACTGCATGTATCTTCATGAATTAGGTAATGAAAGGCCGATAGCAAGATTGATGAATAACGAGATTCTTTTCTCTTTTTTTTATATAAATCGCTTTTATTTATGGTTTGTTCAGAATTATCAACCCCCAAGAACTGCAACTTCTCTAGCTTGTCTGTCCCCCAGATGCAAATTGGGCCTGATTCTTCAGTTTTAATAGTGCAGATTTTGGTAGCAGGCATTGAAGAGCTCAGTTTTATGTATCAGAAAATCATATTTAATTATCATATAAAAGTGTTAGTACAGTGCAAATTGGAAAAAGATTATCAAAGTTTCCCCTTGTGCATGAATGGAAAAATTGGCAAACATTACTATGAATTTGTAAACAAAGCACGCAAGCCAATTTCTA
>NW_020871008.1:293245-295745 GCF_003789085.1 Penaeus vannamei | reverse complement strand
ATATCTAGTAATAATTATGCTATAACTAATTTATTTTTTTATTTTTTGCAGCATGGAGCAACAGTGGTGCTCCTGACCTCACAGTACTTGACCCGGCTATCGTATCATCAGGACAGCTGACAGATTCCCGTTCAGATTCTCCTCCACACTGGATGAAGACCATGGAACAACTCACAGAAGGAGCCCCCATCCACTCTGGAAAACTTGCTGCCCTGCAACCTGACGTCCGGTGGTCTGCCATCCGGGTTGGGTCCTCACACAGGCCCAGCGGGTACCGCGGCTCCCACACAGCGCTCCGTAGCACCCATGTGGCCCCCAACCTCCCCACCACCAGGTTTCAACAATATCTCTCCTCTACACCACCCCAAGCAGCATGAACCACACAAAATTGACAGTAAGCAACATTTCCTGCAGCATTGTTGACTTTCAGAATGTTTTGTACAATATTCCCGGAGTTTTTCTGCTCAGATGATGAGGGGGATATGATTATTGCAACTTATTTAGCCAAATAAAAATATAAAAAAGTAAAAAAAGAACAAAAAAAAGAGAGAAAACATTGTTAGCCTTGCAAGGAAAATGGAGAGTGATTAGGCAACAGAACTAGTCATTCACTCTTGGGAGAAAGAGCACTTCTGACACTTGTGGAGTAAATATCAAAAGTGTAACCTCCTACATGGCTTATGCTGTTATTGATGTCAAAATAATATGAGAATAGGCATGTTTTACTTTTTCGGGTGTTGCTTATGATAAGTATATGACTGAAATTAAAAAGAAAAAAACAAAAAAAGAGGATGAAGCATTACTGTCGATGAGGAAGCACAGCCCATCATAGAAAACATCAGAATATGAAGTAGAACTTGTGCTTCATGAGGTAGATGAGCATGATGAGGGTCTGTATGTACTCCTCTCTACAGACATATTTAGCCAAGTGATATGCTTATGAAAAATGTCTTGCTATCATATCGTTATACACTATCCTAAAGTTCCCCCTCCCCACCCACCCCCTGCACACTTGTAATCTGTTGCAGAAGTCAGTTAGCCACTTTTGAAAGCTAACCCACCCAAAAAACTTCCAAGTCTTCAGAAAAGTTGGCCAAAATTTGTAGTTGAAGGAGAGGCAAAGAGGTCTACAGGCACTTGTATTATATAATTCTTCCTCTCTTTCCAGATCTCTATAGCGGTAAATGGAGACGTTTATATCCTGTATGAGTGAAGATGAATATAGAAGAGTTATTATATTGAGCTCCAGCCCCTTGTCAACCTGTTCTAAACCATTTATGCGAAGAGCCTACAAGTCATATAGCCACTTGTTGATGCATTGTTTAGAGAGAAAACGGTAGACGGAAGTGGATTATTTTTCTAATTTGACCAAGTAAGCAGTGAATCCTCAAATGAAATTTCATCATATTTTTTAGATATTTCTATTGGATTTAATAAAGTGAGAAGAGAGTCCTTTTTTTTTTAACAACTTTGTATAAATATTAAAAGCTTTACACCAAACTTTCCCTTTGCTGTTTTTGGCAGCCTATTTAACTTGCATGCATTGAGAATCCTATTTTTTATTACTCTTTAAGTTACGAGATAGTACTGCACTTTTGTCGGTCTTTACTACCTTTCCAACATTTAGCTGATGTTTCTTGAAGAGTAGTCAGGCATTTTTCAATTTATTTATAGTGTTTAACTTGACCCTGGTATAAAAATAAAAATTGTCCGCTCAGTCGCCGGGAGCCAGATCTTTTTGTCATATTGCAGAGGTCAACTTTCCGCTCACGACAACTAAACGGTTTTTAAAAAGACAATGCCCTAGCACGTGACAAGTTTTTAAAGACTATACAGGTGTGAAGGTAATGGGGATCATATAAAGGTACTTCTAGAGTGCTGGATACTAAGGGAGTGTTGCCTTTTTTTCTTTTTGTTTTGCCAAGACCGAAACAGGATTTTTTTCCAAGCACCAAGTTCGATCGAGTTTGTTAATACATTGAAGTGTACTTTTTAACTTTTTACTTGACTACTACTGTGTGTAGGAAAACTTGAAGATTACTTGTCTTTTGTAAACATTGTTTTTTTTTGTTTTGTTTTTTTAAGTTTTTGTTTTTTTGTTTTTATTCTTATTTTTGATCTTTTCTTTGGTTGGCAGGCTATCTATACTTGTCGTGTAGCTTATATGTCTCACCTGCACCCTAAATATACCAGTTGGAAATGGAGAATTTTGAAGGAGGACTTGAAGGTGCAAGACGTTTGTATTAGATTTCATTATCATATGATATATCTATATATATCTATCTATATATATATTTATATAATATATATAAATATTCACCCTTAGTACCCAGCAATCATATCCGCGTGTAACTCTTGTGCATATGAGAATGATATTATTCATGTCTGTGCTACTTATCAATGCTGTATACCTACTTCACGAGGCCCTTTCCCCCCTCCCCTCCCCCTTCCCCACTCCCACAAGACTAATAGGACCTACCTTCCAGTGATTCCATAAACG
>NW_020871008.1:280745-288245 GCF_003789085.1 Penaeus vannamei | reverse complement strand
GCAGTACGGAGGTAAACTCTTTTACACATGTATCCCCTCCTGTGTGCGAAACCTACCCATCTATGTCGTATATATGCATAATTTTCCAATTCATATAATGGTGGTTTTAAATTAGAAGTTATTTCAGAACAGAAACACTGCCTGGTTACCTGAGAGACTATATGCCTCGTCTTAAAAGTTTTGTAATCCCAGAAGTTAAAAACTTTTACAGTACATTTGCAATCCTCCCTCCCTACAGACGTAAAATAAAACATGACTCGGCTCTTTAATCAGAAGCAGAATAAACTTAATAACGGGGGATTAAGAAGGATAATTAGGGGATTAACCACTTTCTGCGTTATTTGAAAACTTGATTAAACATGACCAAACAAGAAAAAAAGGGGAAATCGACCGAGTTTCGGAAATATTCAACGTAATATTAGAATATTTTTCTATTATCGAGACGAATATCCACGTACAAACCTCGACTTGACAAGCTGACAGTTAGGTGATGACTATTTGACAGTCAATAAGGTGGTGGTGAGGACTTTTTAATTATTGGCAGGTTGGTGATAATATGGACGTGACAGTTGATAGATTAGTGGTAAGAATTAATTTAATTATGGTAATTAGTTGCGACACATCATTGTTATCAATGCAACACCAGCCTAATTTTCAATTCGTCTCGATAGAAGATGATGATGAATAAAAAAGACGGAGGAGAAGAATATGATGATGAATAAGAAATAGAAGATAGAGAATAATAAGAAGATAAAGAGGATGGAGAAGATGATGAAGAAAAAAAAAGAAAATGGAGATGATGATGAAGTAAGAAATAGAAGACGGAGAAGAAGAAGAAAAAAAAAGAAGACGAAGATGATGAAGAAGAAAAGTAAGACGAAGATGAAGAAGAAGAAAAAGAAGACGAAAAAGTAGTATTATAAGAAAAAGAAAGAGCACGGTGACGAAGAAGAAGAAGAAAACGAAAAAAGAATAAAGATCTCAAGAACAAAGCGAGCTCAAATACCTAAATNCCTCCGACACATACCCAATCGTATACACACCCACCCCTACACAGACACCCGAAACCACCTGGGCCCCACATCACCACGCTGCGAGAGGACATACCAGAAAGAGGAAGACACACAACACACACACCACACACACACCCCACGCACACACACACACAAAAAACAAACACAAACACCCACAAACAACAACACACCCACACAAACAAACAACACACAACAAAACCCACAAACACCCACAAACACAAACAAACATACACACACAAAACACCCACCCAACCCACCCACCACCCCACACCACAAACAAACATACACACACACAACACCCACCCACAAACAAACACAAACATACACACACAAAACACCCCCCCCACCCACACCACAACCAACCAAACAAACAAACAAAGACAAACACCCACAAACCAAAACAAACAAACAACACAAACACAAACACCCACCCAACCCACACCCACCCCAAACCAACAACAAACAAACACAAACACCCACACACACACTCACACGCATTCATATTTAATTCATACCTCTACACGCCGTCTGCGTTTGTCTATTGCAAAAAGGCATTTATCCGTGTTCGGATTCTGACCAAACCTAATTTGTGGATTTGAATCGGCGAAGATCAAGGACAGCGTGGCGATATGTCGCCACAATATTATATAAATATATATATATATATATATATATATATATATATATATATATATATATATATATATATAATATATATATATATGTATGTATGTATGTATGTATTTCCCTCTCTCCCTCCCTCTCTTCCCTCCTCTCCCACTCTCCACCCTCCTCACTCTCCTTTTACTCTCTCCTTCTGTTCCTTCTATTTCCTCTCTCTCCCTTCTCTCCCAATCTCACCCTCTCTTCCCACTCTCCTTACTCTCTCCTTCTCTTCCCTTCTATCCCTCTCTCTCCCTTTCTCTCCCAATCTCACCCTCTCTTCCACTCTCCTTTACCTCTCCTCTTTCCCCCCTTCTATCCCTCTCTCTCCCTTTCTCTCCCACAAAAAATCTCACCCCTCTCTTCTCCACTCCCTTCCTCCCTCTTCTCTTGCCTCTCTTCTCCTTCTTCCTTCTATCCCTCTCTCTCCCTTTTCTCCAACTCTAACCTCTCTATCCACTCTCCCACATCCCTCCTTTCTCTCCCTCTTCTACCCCTCTCTCTCCCTCTTCTCTCAATCTCACCCCTTCTTCCCACTTCTCCTTACGTCTCCTCCTTCTCGCACCCCACCCTTCTATCCCTCTCTCTCCCTTCATCTCCCCCAATCTCCCTTACTCTCTCCTCCTCTTCCTTCTATTCCACTCTCACCCTCTCTTTCACTCTCCATACTCCTTCTCTTCCCTTCTATCCCTCTCCTCCCCTTCTCTTCGCCTTCTATCACCTCACTCTCCTTTCTCGCCAATCTCCCCCACCAGAAGAAAAACCAAAAACCCCACCACAACAAGCGACGAACTCCAATCATCTCTCTTTATTCTCCCAATCAGCCAATCAGTTCGCGACGCGCGCGCGCGCGCGCGGCGCGGCGGTGCGTGTGTGTGGTGGTGTGTGTGTGTGTGTGTGTGTGGTGTGTGTGTGTGTGTGTGTGTGTGTGTGATGTGTGTGTGTGTTTGTTTGTGTATTTCATTTGTTCATCTATTACTTATTTACTTATCTACTTTTCAGGCCTATAAGTAACTGATAAGTATTATGATGGAAAAAAGTAATTAGTAAATGATGATCTGGTCTCCTTAATTAAGGGAGACAAATCTCTTAATTAGAAGTCTCTTTCTGTCTGTCTCCCGGATATGTCTCTCTCTCTGTCTCTTTCTGTCCTTCTCTTTCTTTTTCTCTTTCTCTTTCTCCCCCCACCCCCCCCTCTCTCTCTCCCACCTATCCACACCTCCACACCCACACCTCCACCAATCTACACACCTCCACACAAAGCCACATCAATATCCACCTACCTACCCCACAACTCCACTCACCCACAACCTACCCACACACTACCCACCTCCACACCCTACACACAACTCACTGCACCCACACACCCTACCCACCTCCACACCTACATCCACACACCACCACCAACCTCCACAACCCCTACCCAACCACCTACCTCCACACCCACCACACCTTCCACACCCACCCACACCTCCACATCCACCCACCCTACCCACAAACTACCACAACTCCACCCTACCTACCCACCCACCCACACCTACCAGCCTCCCCACACCCACCCCTACCCCACACCTCCACCCCTACCCACCCACCTACCCACAACTCCATCCCTACCTACCACCCACCCACCACCCACAACCTCCACCCCAACCACCCTACCCACCCCACCACCTCCACACCCACATCCACACCTCCACACCCACCCCACACCCCACCTCTCCACACCTCCACCCTACCCACCCACATCACCCCTACCCAACCCACACCTCCACACCCACCCACCTCCACACCCCACATCCACCTCCACTCATCCACACCTCCACCTCTACCCACCCTACCCACCTCCACCTCCACCCCACCCCCTACCCACCCACCCACCTACACCTCCACACCCACCCTACACCTCCACCCCTACCCACCCACCCACATCCACCCCTACCTACCCACCACTCACCCACCTCCCAACCCGCCACCTACCATCCTCCCACCCCGCATTTCCCAGCCCCGCAGGACCCCCAGATATAATACACGTCCCGTTTTCACCTTTCATCTTCTCATCTCACTCAGCCGCCTGTGCAACAGAGGGGGCGCGTCCTTTGCAACAGACGTTCATCTGCTGCAACAAGGGTGCGTCCTTTGCAACAGAGAGGTGTCCGTTGTGTAACATAGAGGCGTCCGTTTACAATAGAGAAGCCTTCGTTGCAACAGAGGGTGCCCGTTGTAAGAGAGTAGTCATTTGCCAAAGAGATTCGTCCGTTGTAACATAGAAGGCTCCGTTTTGCAACAAAGAGGGCGTCCGTTGTAAGAGAGTAGTCATTTGCCAAAAGAGATCCGTCCGTTGCAAGAGATGAACAGAGGCGTCCGTTGCAAGAGATTCCCGTTGCAAGAGATGCCGTCCTTTGCAACAGAGGCGTTCCGTTGCAACAGATTCTCGTCCGTTGTAACAGATTCTCGTCCGTTGCAAGAGATTCTCGTCCGTTGCAAGAGATCCGTCCGTTGCAACAGAGGCGTCCGTTGCAAAGCGGCGTCCAGGCAACACGAAGCAGCGTCCGTGGCAATTAGTGGACGTTAATTAGCAAGCGTTTGAAAAGAACGGCGAGATGAGTTTCATTTTTTTTTTTTTTGTTTTTTTTTGGTATTTACTTTCGTTCGTAGTTGTCTGTCTGTTTGTCTGTCTCTCTGTCTTTCTCTCTTTTCTGTGCCTGTCTGAATGTCTGAATAGTGTCTCTCTCTCTCTCTCTCTTTATATCTCTATATCTCCCTTCCCTTTTCTGCTACTCTCCCTCTCCATCTTTCTCTTTCTCTCACCATTTCCCTCCCTTCCTCCCTCCATCTCTCACTCATTCCCTTCCCTTCCTCCCTCCCTCCTCCCTCCATCTCTCTCTCTTTCTCTCTCTTCCCCCACCACACCCCCCTCTCCCCATCTTTCACCATCCCACCCGATGCCCCTATGTACCCCTCTCTTCTCTCCCTCTCCTCCACTCACAAACACCTCCCCTCACCTACCCCCACTACACCCGTCCACCCACTTCACCACACAGCACAACCCTACACGGTCGCCCATCCTCTCATTCCCAAGAGCGGCACCAGAGCGTAGCAGCAAAACCCCGCTCGTCTAACACCATCCCCCGCCTCGCAACCGCACACTTAATACTCCACACTCCAGACCCACCAAAAAAGAAAGACCAAGATAGAGAGAAGAGAGAGAGAGACGAGGATAGAGAGAGAGAGCAGAGGAGAGAAGAGACGAGACGGAGAGAGAGAGAGAGAGAGAGAGAGAGAGAACGACTAGGAGAGAGAGAGAGAGAAAAGAGATGAGAGAACAAAGAAGAGAGAGAGATGAGTCAGAGAGAGACGAGAGACGACCGATGAATCGAGATGTAGCCGAGATGATGAAGAGGAATTGCGAGAGACGAGAGAGAGACCGAGAGAGAGAGAGAGCAGCAGAGATAGCACATCCGCACGATAGACCAGAGAGAGACGATGACCCGGAGAGAGTAGGCAAGATCGCTCATTGGAGGGCAGCGAGAAGAGATGCGAGAGAGGAGCAGGGAGCGACACGATGACGAAGCAGATGAGCAGAGAGAAGGACAACAAGATCGAGAGATATATGCAAGACGAGAGACAAAAGAGCAGTGAAAGAGGGGTCGATAGGAGCCGTGGGCGCCGCACAGAAGAAAAGCACCGAGAAAACGGAAAACCCAACCCCCCGCCAAACACTTGAACCATTGAAGCGAGAGAGAAGATACCCCAAACTTCATGAATTTTTTGCTGAATAAATGAATAATAAACTCTTATTGGAAAATAAGTTCTTTTTGCGCGCTGAGAGAACTATTATTGCAATATCAGTTTCAGACTCTGCTTAATGCAACGAGGCTGTTACAGCGTTGCAAAATCCGCCCTAAGCCAAGGGATCGGACCGCCCTTGGACCCGGGAGACAAGGGGTCAAATTCCCCCGCCGATAGAGGTGCATATACGCCTATAATGGGACCCGCTAGCCTGGAATTCGTGAAACCGAGTGAGTGACCCATCCGTCGGTGGCCAAGACGAGGCGATTCCGACCCTTACGCTTCCTAGACCGAAGGGTCGAAATCCCTTACTCCTCGCAGATGGTGTCTCCGCCCCTCGCGAAGTGGTGATGTCAGTAAAAGATGATTAACAATTGTGAGGAAGATTAATGTACAGACCGACTTGTGACATTTGTTGTATTCAATAGATAACTGGGCGTATGAGGGAACCGCTGTGAAATGGCGTGGGTGGTGAGGGGAAGGGGAGGGGGGGGGGGGAGGTAGAGGGTCTGGAGAGAGCGGGCGCGGAGGGAAAATGAGCGGGGAAGAGGAGAGTGAGGGGAGAGGGAGATGGGAGAGTGGAGGGAGGGGAGGGAGTGTGAGGGAGAGGGAGAGGGCATGAGGGGGAAAGAGTGTGAGTGAGGGGAGAGGGAAGGGAGTGTGAGGGGAAGAGGGAGATGGGAGTGGTGAGGAGAGAGGGCGGGGTGTGCAGGCGAGAAGGAGGGAGTGTGAGGGAAAGAGTGAGAGTGAGGGGAGGGGGGCGAGGGGTGGGAGTGTTGAGGAGAGGGAGATGGAGTGTGAGAGAGAGGGAAGGGAGTGTGAGGAGGGGGGAGTGAGCAGGGGAGAGAGTGTGAGGAGAGGGGGGGAGTTGAGGGAGAGGGAATGTGAGGGATGAGGGAGAAAGAGGGGAGAGTGAAGGAGAGGAGGGAGAGGAGAGGACCGGAGAGAGGGATGGGAATGTGAGGAGAGAGGGAAGGGAGTGTGAGGAGAGGGGGGGAGTGAGGGAGGAGAGGGTGAGGAGAAAGGGAAGGGAATGTGAGGGGAGAGGGGGAGTGAGGGGGGGGAGATGAGGAGATGGGAGTGGTGAGGAGTAAGGGAAGGGAGTGTGAGGAGAGAGGGAAGGGAGTGTGATGAGAGGGGAGAGTGAGGGAGGAGAGTGTGAGGAGAGGGGGTAGGTGAGGGAAGAGGGAGAGTGAGGGGAGAGGGAGAGGGAAGTGAGTAGAGAGGAGGGAGTGTGAGGAAAGAGGGAAAGGAATGTGAGGGAGAGGGAGAGCGTGAGGGGAGCAGGGAGATGGGAGAGTGAGGGGAAGAGGGATGGGAGTGTGAGGAGAGAGGGAAGGGAGTGTGAGGAGGAGGGAAGGGAAGGAGGAGGCAAGGGTGGTGAGGAGAGATGGGGGGAGAAGGGTGAGTGAGGGAGTGAGGGGAGGGGGAGAGGGAGAGGGATGGAGAAGGAAGGTGAGGGAGAGTGAAGGGAGTGGGAGGGAGTGTGAGGAGTGTGAGGAGAGGGGGATGGGGAGTGAGGGAGAGGAGGGAGTGTGAGGAGAGGGGGTGAGTGAGGGGAGAGGGAGATGGGAAGTGGGGGAAGAGGGATGGGAGTGTTGAGGAGAGAGGGAAGGGAATGTGAGGGGAGAGGAGAGTGAGGGGAGAGGGAGGGAGAGTAGGAGAGAGGGAAGGGAGTGTGAGGAGAGGGGGAGAGGGTGAGAGAGGGAAGAGGAGAAAGTGAGGGAGTGTGAGGAGAAGAGTGGAGGAGGAGAGAGTGAGAGGGAGAGGGAGATGGGAGTGTGAGGAGAGAGGGAAGGAATGTGAGGATGAGCGAAGGGAGTGTGAAGGACAGGGGGGGGGGGTGAGGGGAGGAGAGTGTGAGGAGGAGGGGGTGAGTGAGGGAGAGGAAAGAGTGAGGGGAGAGGGAGAGGGAGAGTGAGGAGAGAGGGAAGGGAGTGTGAGGAGAGAGGGAAGGAATGTTGAGGGGAGGGGGAGAATGAGGGGAGGAGAGTGTGAGGAGAGGGGGGGAGTG
>NW_020871008.1:263245-275745 GCF_003789085.1 Penaeus vannamei | reverse complement strand
CGAGGCCAATTACATCGCCAGGCAGTGTGCTGTGTAAGCAAATGAGTCTTCTACGTGGCTGCCTCGTCTTCTAGGCTCTTCTCTCTTTCCTCGTCCGGTTCCACGTGGAGCGAAGCGGAACGTTTCTCAAAAGAAAGAAAAAGGGGGGGGGGGAGATAAGAGGCAACGTTTATTCGTCAGGAACGTTTGCTGGACGGCAAGGATTGGAGTAAGTAAGTTTTCGTCGGATTTTCGTTCGTTGGGAAATTATGTGACGGATGGAACGTAAGAGTAAACGTTTTCGTAAGAGGGTCGTCTGTTAAAAATAATGCGACGGATTGATCGTATAAACAAACGTTTCGCAGGAGCGTCTGCCGTTACGAATTTAATTAATAGATTTTAGGAGTAAACGTTTCCATATGAGCGTCATCTATTAAGTATTTAGATGACAAATGGATCGCAGGAGCAAACGTTTCCATACGAGCGTCAACCATAATATATATATATAATATATATATATATATTATATATTATATATATATATATAATATATTATACATATGTATATATATACATATATGTGTGTGTGTGTGTGTGTGTGTGTGTGTGTGTGTGTAGAGAGAGAGAAAAAAAATTCTTCATATATTCAAATTTATCATATTATTCTAATCTAATATTTTTTTGTACCAGTCATATGAGTGAGTTTCATATACCAAGTTATATAAATGTAAGCCTATTATTACTGTATTTACTGTACCGTTAAATTTTCTTGGGTAGTGTAACCTAACGGTCTTTAAGGCTCGTGAGGCTGGGGATCAATGAGCCTATTATTAAAACGGCCATAGAAACATTTTAACCATTAGTATTTTATTCAATAAACAAACAATAAGCAAATGGCAAATCAATCTGTAAATGATAGCAATAAACACAAGCAATTTCCTCAAATAATTTAATTCTTAATTCATATCTGAGGTTAAGTCTATTATACCCTCCCTTTTCCTATTAATTACAAATCAAAATGATATTAATAAATAAAATAAAAATGTGAGACGAAATCGAGACCCTCACACCCAGTCTATCAGTGTTCTTCCAATGATTTTTCACAGGACAGAAGCCAATCGTTGCCCTTCCTTTCCTCTTTACAATTTTCCTCTCTTGCACTTCCCTCGAATAATTAATTCCCTTCTCAAACTATTCATTGATACTACCGGAACTGTCACCTACGACTACTTCCGTTGCTGTATCCACGAACCATGAAAATAACGAAATAACTAATTAAATTTCCCTGGCAACAAAGCATTATGGCCTGCTGTTCTCGCAGCATTTTCTCAAGCATTTCTATCTCTGTTCACATGCGGAAGGCAAGGATTCGTCTGAATATCATAAATTGATACAAAGGGATTTAACAACTACGGTAATAAACTTATCAAGCGCTGTGATCTTATAATATGAAGGTAAAACACGACTTAAAAATGCCAGCACTCAGCTTAACTGTTCACATGGAAGGCAAGGATTCGTCTGACGAGAAATGTTAAGACAACAAACTTATCGCATTCCCCCCAAATTTGTTATTTAAACAAAGCATTATAAAATGATTATCATAATTTACTATTTGTTATAACACTAAATTTGGCTATAATGATAACAATAAAAATATGTAAACAAATGTTTCAGTGACGAATGCGCATCTTTGAAATCAGAACCGGCGCACCTTTTTAAATGAATAAATAATGATCTCGACATCTATCTATCTATCTTCTATCTATCTGTCTATCTATCTATCATCTATCTATCTATCTATCTATCTATCTATCTATCTATCTATCTATCTATCTATCTATCTTATATATATATATTATTTATTAGTAAATGTTTTCGTATGCGTTTCGTCTGTTAAAAACCACGTGACGTAAGGACGCTGTATAGAAAGCTTGTTAATGGGACTCTACACGACGGAGATCCTATAGGGGTGGCGGCGGGGATGGCGTCGGGTGGCGGGGTGATGGGCGGTGGGCGTTCGACCAGGAAGGAGAGGGCGGGTCGACCAATGGGGGTGGGGGGGGGGGGTCGGCTAGAGAAACAAGACCGGGATGATGATGGGTGAGGGAAGGGGGAGGGGGGCGGGGGAATGGTAGGTGTCTGGACACATTGGGTAGAAGGGGCGGGAGGGACGGGGAGGGGAGGAGAGGTGGGTTAGGGCGAGAGATTGGAATGGGGCGGGATAGAATAGGAGGAGGAGGAGGAGGGTGTGGGGAAGGGAGTCGAGGGTGGCCGAGGAAGAGGAAGAGGAGGAGGAGGAGGGGAGAGAGGGAAGGGGAAATGGGCAATCGGAGGGTAATAAAATAATTAAGGAGGTGGCTTAAGGTAAAGGCCATATGATAGCATAATATATAAGAATATGAAAAAGGAATAAAAGAGAAGAGGAGGTGGATCAATGGGACCTATATATATGTAGAGGGAGGATATAGAAATGGGTTAAGAAAAAGGAATAGGAGTAGATGAAGATGAATGATTGAAGAAATCACAATCAAAATCAAAACCAAAAGAAGAGAAGAAAACGGAAAGGAAGAAAACGGAGAATTATGTAGAGATAATTAGACAAGACAAAGAAGATGCGCAAAAGCGAAGAAATGAAAAGATGATCTCTACGTAGGGATATCGTCAGAGAACCACTTGTGTTTTCACTTACAATTTCGAGAGCAAGAAATTATAGAAAGTAAAGCAAATTGATACGTTCGGTAGTTGACCTGTGAGTCGCCTGTGGCGCTAATCTGGCTCCTCCATCAAGAGAAGATGTATCCTGGTGGCTTCGGCTTATCGTCCATGGTATCACGAGTTATGAGTATCACCGAGTGCCAAAAGGACCGATATGAAAGGCTGCTCGTTTGCCGGTATAGCATGTTTCATTCCCGAGGAGTGGATATTGCATCATTATGCGCTATATATATATATAATTATATATATATTATTAATATATTAATTATATATGAGTATATATATTAATATATAATATATATATATATATTATAATAATATATATATATAATATATAATATAATGTGTGTGTTAGTTATGGGTAGTTGATGTGTGATGTGGTGTGTGTGTGTGTGTGTGCGTGTGTGTGTTATAAGTTGTTGGTGTGTGAGTGTGTGTTGACACATTAGTGTGTTGTGTGTGTGTAATGTGTAAAATGCGTAGGCGTGTGTATTTTAAAATCTAATAAATTTCATTTGTCTATTTATATATATAGATAACTACCGTTTGTACTCGATGAATATGTTATTAATAGTGATTTATATCCTTAATTATCTATAAACATGGATCGTAAATACTTATGGTTATATTAATAACTATTCCCTATACTTATAGTATTACTAACTTATTTATACGATATAAAACTTTATAATTTATTTTATTCTCACTCACCTACTAATCATGACACTCACCAACAACCACACACACAACACACACACACACACACCACATATATATAGTATTATATATATATTATATATAAGTATATATATATATAACTATATACTATTATATATATACATGTATATATATACTACTGATTATCCAAGAAACTTATTCATATAATAGCTTAGTCTCAGCTGATGGAACTATTAATTAGTATCTCAAATTTATATAGTTATCTTATTAGTGCACTTGTATATATACCCATTATTCACATGTATTAATTATTTACCCTTTACTCACTGACTATATATTATATATATATATATTAATTTGTCATTATATATATTATACTCACGTATATATATAAAGATTATTTATATTATTTATCTTACTGAGTTGTATGTATTTTTTATCTATTACTATTAATACATACTACACCACACACACACCACATCGTCGCACAACACTCACACACAAACTACTCACACACACATACACATCTTCCGCCGCACACGCACAACGCTCTCACACATTCTCTCACATAATTAGCTTGCTTTCTATCCTTATCTTCCCCTCTTTTGAGCGAGAGAACACTCACACTCTCATTGAGTACACTACACTATATCTACTTTCTACAACACACGACACTCGACACTAGCCCACTACACGTACCTCACTCTTACACACGTGGTCCTCACACGCACATTATTATATATATTATCGTTATATATATAATATATAATAATAGTTATTATTTATATTATTTATAATATTATATATATATTTATTTTATTATATTATATCTATTATACCTGATTATTTATTGATTTGGGGGAAAAAAGATAATCTGAATAATTGACGCCATTCAGTCCAAAATCAGAAAATGCTGGGTAACTGTGACGTCAAATCCCAAATATAACTTTTCAGTCCTTTTCAGTCTGCCGTTCCCACTCCAGGACATGTAATCGCCCAATTAAGCCGTCTCATTATTGGCATTAGATGTATTTTTTTGGGCGAGTACGAATTCAAAAAGCGAGAATTTGAAAGTTTTTTTTTTTTTTTTTTTTTTTTTTGGGGGGGGGGGTCGTTAAAGTCGAGATATTTGAAATGGGGATGACGGTCTGAAAAAAAGGAAATAGGACGAGACGGGTAATAAACCGCATCATTTTTTGTAATTAGAGTTTAGCATTTCACTCTGCGTAATGAATATTTACTTGCCTACATATATACATTTTTAAACACATTTCACATATACCTATATAATAGCCTATTTAGATTTAGATTTGCAAGTATATGTAAATACATACATGCATACCCCGCATCCATACATACCTCCACACACACACACACATATATATATACATATATATGTATACATATACATCATATTCACACAAACACACACACACACACACACACACACACACACACACACACACAACACACACAACACACACACACACAACACACACACACACACACACACACCACACTCGTATTTACATATGCATACGGACATAGCGCTGCTGGTATAAAACTTTTCATCAGGCTTAGCTTTCATCAAAAATAAAGAATAAATAAAGAAAAAGGTTTCCAATGACACCGATCGCTCCCCCCGGCCAGAGCGGCGTCTCATCCGAAAGCCACTGTCACCATCAGACGAGTCAAGGGCGTGACAGCCGCTCCTCCGTCAGGGTTGGCTCGGAGGCGCTCGATCCTCGGGCGGCGGCGGCGGGCGGGAGGGGGGGGGGGTCAGGGGGTGGGTAGAACATAAGCTGGTAGAAGTACATAAACACACAAAACAAATGCAATGTACTGCAAATGCACAGCACACACACATACACACACACACACACACAACACACACAACACAGACACCACACACACACACACACACACACACACACACACACACACAACACACACACACACACACACAGACAAACACACAACACACACACACACACGACACACACACACACACACAATGATCGGTCATAACAATGAAACATTTATATGAAAATCATTCTTGCGTGAGAGAAGTAGAAGGTAGAAGTAGAAACGATCACGATGACTTAAAATAATAAAAAATAAAAACTTGTTGTATCTCGCTGTTACACATCTAACAATAAAATATATCATCTTTAAAAACTTGTATATCATATCCTGTTGTGAGATTGGTTACACAATTGGCTCGGTAGATTTATAACGAAAGTGGATTGAAATTAAATGAAGTTTATAACAAGAAGGACGACAAAACAAAGGGTAGTATGATATAGCATTGGAAATAACTACTATTCGTTTGATCATTATTAACACAACCAAGCTTAGAGACAGAGAGAAAGAGAGAGAGAGAGAGAGAGAAGGAAATACAGAAAGAGAGATACAAACAGACAGACACACAGACCCGAGAGAGAGAAAGTGCAGGGGAAGGCAAACTCCAGGTAGCAGCGTTACTGTTTGCCACCACCAATATATCCTCATCAGAACTGCAATGAACCTCATTATCACTCTTGTTAATAAAACTATATAACATTCTGTGTTACCCGTGAATAAATCCAAATCGACTGCCCCCTGATGGTTAACAAGACAGAAAGAATATTTTTTCGTCAGATCAAAAAAAAAGAAAAAAAAGAAAAATGTAGTTCTGGTTCTGGTAATGACCCTTCCCCCCTTTGTCCGACCATTAGCCACCCTTAATCCTCTTGTGTTGATTCATTCCATGGCCTTTATGTTGCAGCGGAGGGCCCTTTACTAATCTCATTGTGCGGAGTCGATCCCCCGCTCTCCACGTTTAAGCCATTCACTGCCATCGAACCCACGGACCTTAAGTCTACTTTAGAATGATAGTTGTGTCTATCATCGAACCTCACTCAAATAACTTCACGCTTAGTGGAATGCTAAGCTAGTGTAGTCTCTATTCTAAGCTAGTGTCACTTCACTCTATTCTCTAGTGTCACTATTCTAAGCTAGTGTCACTTCACTCTATTCTAAGCTAGTGTCACTTCACTCTATTCTAAGCTAGTGTCACTTCACTCTATTCTAAGCTAGTGTCACTTCCTTTTATTATAATCTTACATAACCTTAAAGTCGGAATCACGACGGACTGCATTCAAGCATGGCATATTCACTGAAGCACATCCAAATCCATTAGCGCCCATTCCTCACATCGGAGACCTAACTCTCCACACTAACTAACCACAAACCGGAGTTACACGCACTGCAAGACCAAACACCAACACTGCCCTCACCGCCAACACCGCCCTCACCGCCAACACCGCCCTCACCGCCAACATGGCCCTCACCACCAACACCGCCCTCACCGCCAACCCTTCTACCCTCAGCTACGGACACCGAAGGAGGCTCCGGCATGGCGCCCAAATACCTCCTCGCCCTGCTCCTCTCCGCCGCGGCTTCGGGGATGAGCACCCCGCCGCTGACGCAAGTAAGTAGGGCAAGGGAAGAAAAGAATGGAAGAATACGAAATAAAAGTAGGAAACGAAGAAAAGGGGAAAACGAAGGGAGACCAGGAAGAATACAAAATAAAGGTATTGGGAAACTAAGAGAAAACTAAGGAACGAAGAAGATGTAAGAAGTTAGCAACGTATGATAAAGATGAGGAGGTGATGGAGGAAGATTATAAACGGGGTAATAATTTGATGAGATGTAATGATATAAAGATGAGCAGATTATGGTCATTCAGCGGGATAGACGTAATGGTTTAAGAGGATAACATGAAATGATCAAACATTCAAGGTCTTTAGGATCTAGTATTGGTTTGAGCAGACACGTGGCGGCGACCTAGTCCTAAGACCTAGTAAATCATAACAGGAACCTCTCTAAGACCTGCTGTGGGTTTTATAAAGATTTATACTACGGGGAGTGACCCAATCTTGTCAGTATATCAAGCTGAACATGATACACTGTTCCTTCTTATGTTCAGTTCTTAAGGCCGACCATTCTGCCTACTCGCGCTTGCCAAATATGTCTCCGCGGCTTCCTCCTAATTTAAGCCCCAATTAAGTCTAATATATATTCAAATTAAGAGAGAAGATCTGACGGTAAAGTCTAATTAATCTTTAATGCACTTAATTGAGTCAGACCCTTAGATGATATACTCGAGACATAAAAGAAAAAAAGTAAAGAAAGAAAGAAAGGAAGAAAAAGAAGAGCATCTGGGCAAAGAGGATCGAACGCTCATCCATAAGCATTCCAACTCCATTACCTGGATACGGATCCGATACTTATGTTATTCCCCGTTTTTTTTTCTTTTCCCTTTTTCTTTTCCTTTTATATACTGTTATATTTCGGAGGGAAGGGGAAGCAGGAGCGAAGGGTAACGAAGACGGTAAATGAGTGACTTGAAAAAATATGGAGGTATTGGATGAAACATTTCGGATGGATCTGTAGCTGAGATAAAAGGTAGATTCGTCAAAATGTTTGGACGTAAAGTCGAGAAGGGAATCAGATAAGCGGGATGAGAAAGAGATAGAGATAAAGCGAACACACACACGCACGTACACACACTCAAACGACACACAACTCAAAACACACAACACACAACGCACACACGCACGCACGAACACTTAAACACGCTCACATACACACTCAAACACACACACACACCACAGTCAAAACACACTACACAAACACACACACACACGCTCAAACACACAACACACACACTCACACACACATACACACCACACAACACTCACACACACATACACACACACACACACACACACACACACACACACACACAACACCATTAAACAAAGGAAATCAAAAAGTAGAAAGGACAACTTTTGCGCTCGCCTAACTCATTTAGAAAAATGATAAGAAGAAAATAACAAAGAACAAAAGACCTCTAAGAATTCAGCAGAGACACAAAGACGAAACAGAAAACATTCTCCTTCTTAGTGTATCCCGAAGACACGGTTTAACCCCAGCGGCTTTGAAGAAGAAAAGAAAAGAAAAAAAATAGATGGCGCTTTGTGTTCTCTTTCATTTACTGCCATTGTTTGTGTTGTCATTGTGATCAAGTACATTCATCTCCAAAGCACGAGGATTTTTTTTTTCGGGGTTTAAATTGTCTTCTCACTATGGAGGGACATCGTTGTTTTTCTTTTTCTGCGAACGAAACGGGTGTTGATAATGCGATTAGTTTCCACTCTTGTGCGATGTTTGTATTTGTTGACCATATTCATAAAAGGTGTATGGAAATATATTCATATGTATACGCTTTTTTTCCTTGCTTTAACATCGGTGTATAAAGTGATCTCTCTATGTTTGCTTTTTTTCGTTTTCTCTTTTTTTATTCATCCTTCGCCTCAACGTTATTGTCTTCATCTTTTTTTTATCTTTATCCTAGTTCTTTCTTGCTTTCTTTTATTTCTTTCTCTCTTTCTGTCTTTCCTTATTTTTCCTCTTCTTGCATCCTTTGTTTTGGGTCATTCGATGTGCGTGACCCTTCGCCCGTATCTCCTCCCTCTCTCACCTTTCCGACGCATATGTGTGTCTGCATGTATGTATATGTACACACAAACAAACTTATATATGTACAGATATACATACACACACACACGCGTACACACACACACACGCGCGCGCACACATACACACACGCACGCACGCACGCACGCGCGCACACACACACACACACACACACACACACACACACACACACACACAACCACACATATATATATATATATATATATATATATATATATATATATATATAGAGAGAGAGAGAGAGAGAGAGAGAGAGAGAGAGAGAGAGAGAGAGAGAGAAGAGAGAAAGAGAGAAGAGAGAGAGAGAGAGAGAGAGAGAGAGAGAGAGAGAGAGAGAGAGAGAGAGAGAGAGAGAGAGAGAGAGAGAGAGAGAGAGAGAGAGAGAGAGAATTTTATGTACGTGTGCGCGGGTGCGAGCGTGTATCTGTCTCCAGCAATCAATTTTCCCGCCCTCGAACACTCCCTCTTTCTCGCTCTCCCTCCCCCCTCTCTCTCTCTCTCCCTCACTTTTCTCTCTCCCCCTCTCTCTCTCTCTCTCTACTCTCTCTCTTCTCCCTCCCCCCCTCCCTCCCTTCTCTCTCTCTCTCTCTCTTCTCTTCACACACACTTTCTCTCTCTCTCTCTCTCTCTCTCTCTCTCTCTCTCTCTCTCTCTCTCTCTCTCTCTCTCTCTCTCTCTCTCTCTCTCTCTCTCTCTCTCTCTCCTCTCTCCTCTCTCTTTCACCTCTTTCTCTCCTCTCTTTCTCTTCTCTCTCTCTCTCTCCTCTCTTCCTCTCTCCTCTCCTCCCCCCCTCTCTCTCTCACATACAGTCTCTTTCAAATCCTCAGTCTTCATCGTTTCATTGTTAAGAAACCTTGAACAGGAATATGAACTGCACTACACACACTCAGCACTCCCCAGGTGGCCCCAGCAGGTGGCGTGGTAGTAGGTGCAGGTGGCCAGGTGGAGGCAGCTGGCACCCATCACGAGGAACAGTCCGCCGCGCCGTCAGATGACCTCGGTTTCATGCAGGACATTGGCTTCGGGCAGTTCTTCACCGTAAGTTTTTATTATTATTATTATTATTATTATTCATTTATTTGTTTATTTATCAATTCTCTCTGCTTTTAGGAAGGGTATTGAGTATCAGTTGATGTATGGACGTGCTGTGTGTTTGTTTGATCCCGTTTGGATGTGAAATAACTTGCTATATTATTAAAATTCTCTCTTGTATTTAATGATAACATATACAAGTTGGTAACTAGCTGCTCGCCTGTTTGTTTACATTTGTGACCGCGTTTCCCCAACCCCTGACTAGATGAGAACAGCGAGAAGACGGTGTTATTTAGCATTACACATTCGGTGTTTCGCATTAAATTGCCGCCACATAGCCTGAATAACGTCCATCATCACCAGAGCCTGTGCAGGGGTTGGAGCCATCGTGCTGTGTTTACAATTTTCGTCGGACTTTCCGTGGTTCTCCTCGTTAGTGTGGACGCGCGCCAAAATGACCCCGGTTCCCGTGGTGCCAGCGGAAAGGCAGTGCGGGAAAAGTCCAAGTGTGACACGACCTTTATGCGCTTTCCCTCCTTTGCAGGACGTCGGTCTGCAGACGAGCGCCTCCGAAGGCCTCGCGGCTCACCCGGGGCAGTTCGCGCAGGGCTTCGCGGGCGCGGGAGGGATCGGGCACCTCGCCGGGCCTCACTTCGGGCTGGGCGTGGCCTCTTCGCAGCAGCAGCCGCACGCCCACGGAGGGAAGGGATCGGAGGACTCGTCTGCGCAGGGGTTCATTCCCGACAACCCTCTCTCCCTCGGCCAGCACTCCGGCCCCGCGAGGACTTCGCCGACTTCCTTCGTTTCTTCCTCCTCCTCCCCCTTCTCCCCCTTCTCTCCCCCCTCCCCCCTCCTCCCCCACCCCTGGCAAAGCTCCAGTCCCAGCCTCCAGGAGACTTCAAGCCCGTCCACCAAGCGTCCCAGGCTTCCCGTCCCCGCGAAGCCTCCGACGAAACCCCTCCGTCGCCCCGCCTTAAGAAACCCTCCAGCCCCAAGTACCAGGAAATAAGACCCTCCCAGCCGGAGTATCACGAAGGGCGACCTTCCTACGACGAGTACGAGGAGCGCCGCCCTTATGGCGCCGGGAGCCACTCCCCGAGGGACGAGGAGTATCGGCAGCAGGGCGAGGAGCAGGAAGAGAGGGAGGACGACTACTCATACGCGCCGACGCACCAGGAGGAGAGACGACCTCGCCCTTCCTACGACGACTCGGGGGATCACAGCTACGACTCGTCCCGCGCCCACGGAGAGCGGCGACGACCCCAGTACGACCACAGACACGTCGACGGCGACCACGACGACCGCCGATACCACAGATATTCCCCGAGGCAGGACGACCACAGATCGGAGTCGAGGCCGGCCGCCCAGTACAAGGGGGACGAGGAGGGCGCCGGGAAGTGCAAGGAGGTCGAGAAGGACGGGATGACGTGCGAGGTGAGTCGAGTCCTTCGAGGGTTCCTTCGCTCCTTCTTTAAGCTTGTCTCCCTCTTCCCCCGTCTTTCTATATCTCCTCCTCCTCCCTCCCCCATCCTTTCACCACCTTTTCTCCCCTCACCTCCCCCTCCCTTCGCCACCTATTTTATGCCAATTGATTGATGAGATGAGGATGAGAATGATGGTGATGATAATGGTGAATATACGATAATTGTAATATTGGTTAAGTGATAGGATGATGATGATGGTGGTGGTAGTACTGATGATAGCAGCGACATTTACTTTCATAACAGTATCTATTACCATCACAACACACAGCTATAAAAGAGACAATAACAAACACAACAGCACCGATAACAACAATAACAAGAGTAATAGCAACAACAATAAGTATGACATCGACGAAAACAACAGAAAGTCGACACCAACAAAAATAAAAAAAAAATACTATCTATAACAATAACAACAAAAAACGAACGACAATAACCCCACCCACCCACCCACCAACCAGATCTACAAAGACCACCGCTCCCACAGTAACAAGACTAATAACAATAACAAGAGTAATCACAACCAGACCGACAATAACAGCTAAAGAACACCACCAACACCCCGTTCCTCCCCCGCCCACAGATCTGCGAAGACGACGAGGGCGGCTACTCCGAACACTGCTCCCACAGCACACGCCGGGGCAAGGACAGTCTCTACTCCAACAGCAGACAGGGCGCCTTCAAGGAGAGGGGCCCCGACGTCTATCCTCCTAGCCACGGACGCCACAGGGAGAGGGGACGCGACGCCTACGCCCCGAGCCACGGACGGTACGGCGTCGGCGGGAGGGCCCAACGGGGGAGGAAGGAGGGCGCCCCAAGTGAAGCGAGGCCTGAGGCGGTTTATGTGCCGAGGTAGGGACTGGTTTCGTTTTTTTTTTATTCATTTATTTTTTTTCTTATCTTTATTTCTATTTATTTGTTTATTTTTTATTTATTTGTTGATTTTCATTTTTATTAATTTGTTTATTTTTACTGTTTTTATGTTTATTTGTTTATTCATTCATTTTAATTTTTATTTGTTCATTTTTTATTTATTATTATTATTTTTTTTTGTCATGGATGGATAGG
>NW_020871008.1:255745-258245 GCF_003789085.1 Penaeus vannamei | reverse complement strand
AAATAGTGTTTTAAGCTTGCTCTGACGGATCATTTAAACAATCTCGCTGTGTCTGGTTCTGTTTACATGTTACGTGTCACACTAAAAGATTATTGGTAAAGCGCTCGCTGATTGGTTGAATTTGCTTTAGCCAGAGCCCTCTTGTTGGCTTACCCATTTAGAATGAGTCGATTTACGATTGTAACTCAGCATATCCAAATTACCATTTCTTCGTGATCGCTTTGCCATGACTGGTAAACGCAATGGTTAATGACCGCTGGTAAATGCGTTACGATCGTATGTTTGGAATCCTGGTTTGGTCAGGCGGTTTTTTCCCTAGGCGTGGTTTGGTACAGACGGGGTCTTCCCGGCTTGAAATTTTGTGCAGGCGGGTTTTTTCCCTAATTTTAATTTGCTTTTGAAGATTATAAAACTGGATAGGTCATAATCTTATACTTCTATCTGTTCAGGAGAGGAGGAGAACAAGGAATAATGTTTATGAATAGTTCCTCATGTTTTTAGTCTCATACGTATCACTGCCTATGATGCGTAGGTTAGGTCATAATGACCAGCGTGTAAGCATATCCTTGATTAAAAAAGCTTGTGGTCACCTCTCCCGGTGATAAGCGCCAGTACGGATATAATGCTGATCTGGTGATTATATATTTTCTATATATGTAGTATATACGCCAAGAATCGAGGCCGGGTGTAGGAGAAGCATTGCTAGGAAGGTCAGACTACTGTGAAGCTAACGGGGTCAGTTAGAGAGCACTGCGTACTTCAGCGGTGCCAGGTGAAAGGTCAGACGCTCGGGGACCGTGGGGTCAATCACGAACGGAAGAAAGGTCATATGAATTGACGTCATTCCCGGTGCAAACAGCTGATTGTGGATTATCCTGCGGCCATCGACTGGTAGAATTGGTGTTTTTGGTCGGAGCGAATTTTCTAGAAGCTATAAAGGAGGAACGAGAGAGAGAGAGGGAGAGGGGAGAGATAGATAGATAGAGAGAGGGAGACAGATAGATAGAGAGAGAGAGGGAGATAGATAGAGAGAGAGAGAGAGAAACAGAGAGACAGAGACAGAGAAGAGAAGACAAGAGAAAGAGAGAGAGAGAGAGAATGAGAGAAATCAGAGAGCAGCGACACACAACAACCCGATTTCAGAGCAACGTGCACGAGACAGCGAAAGGAGAGTACTGATAACCTCTCCTCTCACTTCCAAAGTAGGGAGAGCGAGTGAACAGTCATCGGTTCAAGGTTCAGAACCGACACAGAACCATGAATGAAGATGAAGTTTACTCAGTTTACTCGGACTTCCTGGCTCGTGGCCGGCGTGGACCATGAAAACTTCTCAAGGTCAATAACAGGACAATGATACGAACAGAATAGTAACATTGATTAGAACAAGAACTAAAATCACGTCATAGATATCAATAACAGCGTTAATAATAAGTCCAAAAGAGACACACCAGATAACAAAATATAAATCATCCCCCCCTCCCCCTCTTTCGGCAGCGGTTCCCTCGACCACCCAACCTCCCCGTATCGAGAGAACTCCTACCAACCCGCCGATGCTGACCACTTCGAGATTCAGTTTTCTTCGCCAGTGTAAGTAGGAGCTCAGAGGAAGAAAGGTCTGTCCTCAGTCTTCAATAAATATGTTTCGATGTTTTTCTTTTTCTGTAGAGAGATTTGTATTGTTTTTTTCTTTTTTTTTCTTTCTTTCTTAAGCTATGTTCGCTGTGTAAGTAAGAAGAAGCTTAATGTATATCTGTATGTGATCGTTTGAAAATTAAAGTATAATATAAATGCATTTGTGCTATTTTATCCATATCTACATAAGAATAAATTGATTCAAACTATTTTTACGTAATTTTATCATAAAAGTACCAATCTTATCTCTTTTGTCGTTTCATTGTTATTTTACGTAAAAAAGCTTTCTTTTGTTTGCCATTTTACGTTTCCAGTGTCTCTTTTATTCTCTCCCTTCGCCTGTAAACTTGTTGAAAAAAGGATTATTGTATTGAGTGTAAATATTTGTTTCGAATGAAAGAAAAAGGGATGCAGGGGGAGGGGGGTTAGGGGGAGGGGGGGAGGTAGGGGTGGGGAGGGAAAGGGCTTCAGTCCAAAGTTCGTTTTCTTGTACTGTGTGCCCTCTTCCTATTATTCATCTGTTTCTTTTTGTTTGTTTCTCTTTGTTTCGGTGATGCTTTCTTTCTTTTTTTTCTCTCTTTTTCTCTCTCTTTCTCGCACTTACCTCCTTCCTTTCTCTCTTGTTATTCTCTTCTGTCTGTCTTCTGTCTGTCTGTTTCTCTCTCTCTCTCTCCTTCCTTTTCTCTCTCTCTCTCTCTCTCTCTCTCTCCTCCCTCATTCCCTCTCTATCTTCTCTCTCTCTCTTCTCTCTCTCTCTCTCCCTCCTTCTCTCTCTATCTTCTCTCTCTCTCTCTGTCTCTCTTCCGCATCTCTCTCGGTCTCTCTCTCTCTCTCTCTCTCGTCTCTCTCCATCTCTCATCTTCTCTCT
>NW_020871008.1:243245-248245 GCF_003789085.1 Penaeus vannamei | reverse complement strand
ACATTCTCTTTGATTTGTGTGAAAGAGAGCGTGAAGGAAGGAAGGAAGGAAGACACGTACGGAAGGAAAAAGAGAGAATGAGAGAGAAAGGATATGAGGGAGGGACAAAGGAGAGGAGAGAAAGAGGAAGAGAGAGAGGGGGGGGGATAAAGAGAAATAAAGGGAGACAGAGAAACAAAGCCGAGAGGAGCGAAGGGAAAGAGTGAGAATAATAAAGAAAGACGGAGACAAAAAGAGAAAGAAAGAGAGAGAGAGAGAGGGTAAGAAAGAAAGAGATAGAGAAAGAAAAGGAGAGAGAGACAAAAAAAAAAAAAAAAAAAAAAACAGAGAAAGAGAGCGGGAGAAAGAAAAATACAGCGAAACTTCATACACAAAGACGGAGACAAAAAGAGAAAGAAAGAGAGAGAGAGAGAGGGTAAGAAAGAAAGAGATAGAGAAAGAAAAGGAGAGAGAGACAAAAAAAAAAAAAAAAAAACAGAGAAAGAGAGCGGGGAGAAAGAAAAAATACAGCGAAACTTCATACACACTCTCCCCCTTTCAAACCTTCCCCACCAGCCCCGACCCTACACCCTCAACCCCCACCTTGCAGACCCCACCAATTTTTCCCCTCACTCCCCATTTTATAAAACCGACTCCCACTCCTCCTTTTCATTCGCTCTATCCTCAAAAAAGAAAGTATCATTCATTCTCTCTCTCGCACAGTCTCTGTCTTCGAGCTTCTATTCAAGTGCAAATTCGCCAGACTTTCTTTCTCTCTCGCTTCTCCTTTGTTGCTCCTCCTTTCATCGTCCTTGTGCAACAACGCAAGATTCTTCAAGGGAAGTATTACTGTCGCAAATTACTTTTAGGGGGGGGGGTCTGAAGGGGGTGAGGGGAGGTTGGGGGTGGGGTGGGGTGGATTTTTTTTTTTTTTTTTTTTTTTTTTTTTTTTTTTTTTTTTTTTTTTTTTTTGCTGAATGTGTAGAGCATATATGTGTTTGTCTGTGTATCTGCGTGTCTATGTTGAATATCTGCATTACATATTCTGCCAGTATATAATGTACGTGTAATTGAGTCTATCTGTATGCATTCATATTTATTGATACAATGAAATATTTTTTCCTTTGTATCTATACATCTCTCGCTTTCTGTTCTCTTCTACTCTATTCCTTCGCACCCTTTCTCACATTGTTTGTCGGTGTCTGCCCCTCCCCCTCTCTTCTCTCTCTCCTCTTCTCTCTCTCCTCTCTCTCCTTTCCTCTCTCCTCTCTCTCTCCTCTCTCTCTCTCAGTCTCTCTCTNGTCCTTCCTTCCTGTTTGTTCCTGTTGCAATCTGTTTCTTGTCCTGTTGTTCCTGTTGCAATCTGTTTCCTTGTCCTTCCCTTCGTTGTTCCTGTTGCAATCTGTTTTCTTGTCCTTCCCTTCGTTGTTCCTGTTGCAATCTGGTTTCCTTGTCCTTCCCTCGTTGTTCCTGTAATCTGTTTCTTTTCCTTCCCTTCGTTGTTCCTGTTGCAATCTGTTTTCTTGTCCTTCCCTTCGTTGTTCCTGTTGCAATCTGTTTTCTTGTCCTTCCCTTCGTTGTTCCTGTTGCAATCTGTTTTCTTGTCCTTCCTTCGTTGTTCCTGTTGCAATCTGTTTTCTTGTCCTTCCCTTTCGTTGTTTCCTGTTGCAATCTGTTTTCTTGTCCTTCCCTTCGTTGTTCCTGTTGCAATCTGTTTTCTTGTCCTTCCCTTCGTTGTTTCCTGTTGCAATCTGTTTTCTTGTCCTTCCCTTCGTTGTTCCTGTTGCAATCTGTTTTCTTGTCCTTCCCTTCGTTGTTCCTGTTGCAATCTGTTTTCTTTGTCCTTCCCTTCGTTGTTCCTGTTGCAATCTGTTTCTTGTCCTTCCCTTCGTTGTTCCTGTTGCAATCTGTTTCCTTGTCCTTCCCTTCGTTGTTCCAGTTGCAATCTGTTCACCGTGAATTCCACGCATTGCAAGATAATGAACGATTTTGAACCACTCGATTAAACTTCCCGAATCGTCGAAGGATTTCATTTCTAATCATTCACAATCTCAAAGTTAGTTTTATGACCTTAGACAACAGTTGATTATTGGGCGATCAAGTTAATGGAGCTCCTTATCATTTTTAGTCTCCGTGTGGACTCCAGACTTGGGCTATACGCGTGAGTGAAGTTGTATAATTTTGTATAATTTGTGGTTTGTATAATTTATAAGAGTTTGTATAATTTATCAATTATAAGAGTTTATAGTACAATTTATAATTTATAGTATAATTTAGTATAATTTATATTTATAGTATAATTTATAATTAAGTTTATGTTTGTATAATTTTGTATAATTTGTAGAGTTTGTGTCATTTATAAGAGTGTATAATTTATGATTTATGAGAGTTTATGGTATAATTTATAAGAGTTTGTATAATTTATAATTTATAAGAGTTTATAGTATGATTTATAAGTTTGTATAATTTGTTTAATTTGTATAAGAGAGTTTGTATAATTTTTAAGAAAAGATTTGTAAAGTTTAATGTTGTTATTTTTTCACTTTCTCTATTATCATTATTTTTTCAGTTAGTTATTCTCTTTTTGTTATCATTAGTGTTTCTATTTTATCTTTATTATCAACTGCTAATATTACAATCATCATTTTCAGACTTAATTATTATCTATGATTGTCATCTTTATTATCATTATCATCGTTGTCGTCGTTATTGTTATCATTATTGTCATAGTTCTTACAATTATTATTTTTATTTTTATCATCTTTATTATGATTTCTTTATCATTATTATTACTATTGTTACTATTATTATCATTCTCATCTCTTATTATTATTATTATTATTATTTATTATTATTATTATTATTATTATTATTATATTATTATTATTATTATTATCATTATCATCATTATATCATTATTGTTATTATTATTATCATTTCCATTGTTATTATTATTTTTGTTATTTTTTTGTTATTGGAATTATTATTATTATTATTATTACTATTATTATAATCATTATTGTCAAGATTATCATCATCTTCATCTAAATGTTATCATCGTCATCATCATTATCATTGTTATCATCATTGCTTTATTATTATCATTATTATAATGACCATCATTATCAACATTGCCATAATTACCATCATTATTACTATCGCTTTTATTTTTATTTCTGATAATTTTTTTTATGATAATCATTTTATCACTGTTATCATCATTATCCCTATCATTGCCTATCATTATTATTAACGTTATCGTTATTATTATCCTCACCATCATTATCATCCTTATTCTTATTATCATTCTTATTACTGGTAGTAGTACTGCTGTTTGTTTGTTATTATTATCATTTTTATTGTTATTGTTATTCTTACTGTTATTAGTGTTATCATTGTCATCATTACCATTAATATTTTTGTTATCATTATTATTGTTGCTATTACTTTTAACGCTACTATTTTTGTATTATTTTTTATTATTGTTGTAGTTATTATCATCACTATCATCATTATAACTATCAGTAATAGAGTTATTGTTATTATCATTATTTTATAATAATTATTATCACTATCATTATCATTATCATTTATCGTTATCATACTATATATATCATTATCATCAGTAATATCATTATTGTTATTATAATTATCATCCTCATCATTACTACATTAATCATGATTATCAATATCATGCAGTTAATAGCAGTTGTAATAGCTGAATAATGAATTATAGTAATGGTAACTACAGTATCATCATTATAATTATCATACTAATGATAATTATGGTAATGATAATAGTAGTGATATAACTCCATACGCAAAACGCAAGAAAACATATAAATAAAGAAAATAAATAGATACAAGAGGTGCTAGGCCACATACCTACAAGCACTATCCGAAATATAACATATGCTGTATTTATGGGAACATATACGAACATGCGAACACATAGTGCACACATAGAGACATCATAAACACACACACACATATACACACACACACACACAATCACACGCGCACAAACAAGCGTACTCACACACATACACAAGCTCATACATACACAAACATCTCCCCTCCTCCCCCTATACACACACATACTTGTAACAGGAACAACGAAGGGAAGGACAAGAAAACACACGAATATGCCGAAGGCCTTTTCGCTATTGCATGCCCTGACGAAGCAATAGCGAAAAGGCCTTCGGCATATTCGTGTGTTTTCTTGTCCTTCCCTTCGTTGTTCCTGTTGCAATCTGTTCGTCATGAATTCCACATACACACGTGTACGCACAACCCACTCACCCTCACACACACACATACATACACAGATATTTGGACAAACATCCCCCCCAACACACACACATACGCACCCCCCCCCCCATCCCCAACACAAACAGCCCTCCCCCAACACTCCCCCTCCCCCCCCCCACATACACATATACGCACACACACAAACAGCCCACCCCAACACACCCCTCCCCCCCACATACACAAACACCCCTCCCCCCTACACCCTCCCCCCCAACACTCCCCCTCCTCCTCCCCACCCCCACCCCACAACCCACACGCCTGGCCTACATTTCGTCCTCCCCAAAAGACATTAATTACTTAGCACTTTTCTCCCCCCCAATGTCCTTGGCGTCTGGTCGTGACAAGATATAAAGTTCCAGTTTATGCATTCGACTTGGCTCTTGGACTTTCTAAGCCATCTTGATACCGGCATTTTAATTCTAACTCTGTGTGTGTGTGTGTTGTGTGTGTGTGTGTGTGTGTGTGGTGTGTGTGTGTGTGTGTGTGTGAGTGTGTGTGTGTGTGTGTGTGTGTGTGTGTGTGTGTGTGTGTGTGTGTAAAGTCCGCAATTACGGTCTTTGGTGAAAGGGAATAGGGAGAGATAGAATGAGAAGCGTGCGGTTAGAATTGTGAAAGGAATTTGGTTTGGAAGGAAAAATGGTGGTTATCATTTTTTTAATTATTATTATTTTGGTTTGGAAGGAAAATGGTGTTTATATATTTTTTATCAT
>NW_020871008.1:228245-233245 GCF_003789085.1 Penaeus vannamei | reverse complement strand
TAAGTGTATTTTCGTTGTATTTTGAAATAGATTGGTTTACTTGAGCGTTGCAGTATTGTATTAAGTGTATTTTTCGTTGTTTTTGAAATAGATTGGTTTACTTGAGCGTTGCGTATTGTATTAAGTAATTTTCGTTGTATTTAAATAGATTGGTTTATTAGAACTATTGTATTAAGTGTATTTCGTTGTATTTTGGATTGGTTTACTTGAGCGTTGCAGTATTGTATTAAGTGAATTTTTGTTGTATTTTGAAATAGATTGGTTTATTAGAGCGTTGCAGTATTGTATTAAGTGTATTTTCGTTGTATTTGAAATAGACTGGTTTGTTAGGAGTGTTGCAGTATTATTAAGTGTATTTTTCGTTATATTTTGAAATAGATTGGTTTTATTTTGAGGCGTTGCAGTATTGTATTAAGTGTATTTTTNACTTCAACTGACAACCAAAAGCCCCGTATCCACGCAGCACAACCACACGCCCCCCTCGCGCCCCCCTCGCGCCCACTGAACTCACTCGCACAGCTCAGGGCCGATTTCGAGCCGCAAGATCTGGTTCCACACGTTGATGGTGACGTTGGGGCGCTGGCAGGACCTCTGCTCGATGCGGGCTTTCTCAGCGCATTCGATGAGCCGGAGGAACGCTGCGGGAGACGGGAAGGGGGTGAGACAGGGAGGACGGTGGTGGTGGGGAAAGGAGGGGAGGAAGGAGAAGGGTTAGGAAGAGGGGAGGGGACAATGGGGACGTGGCGAAAGGAGGAGGATGTGGAAAAGACGAAGTGGGAGAAGAAGGAGAAGGAGAAGAAGAAAAAGAAAGAGGAGGTGGAGGAGGAAAATAATAATAATAACAATAATAATAATAACACTAATGATAATAAGGAGGAGGAGGAGGAGGAGGCGGAGGTGGAAGACGAGGAGGGGAGGAGGAGGGGGAGGGAGAGGATGGGAGGAGGAGAAGGTGGAGGTGAGGCAAAAGGAGACAGTAGAGGAGAGGAGGAATAGGAAAAGGAGGAGGAGGAGGAAGGGAAGGGGGATGAGGTGGAGGAGGGAAAGGAGAAGAAGGAGAAGAAATCCATGGGTAGTAGTGATATTAATGATAAAAGTAACAGTAATAGTAGCAGCAGCAGCTGCTGCTGGAGTAATGCTAGTGCTAGTAGAGGAAAAAATAAGTATGAACAACGATGAGAAGATTATGGAGAAGCAAAAGAGAAGAGGAAGAAGGGAAAAAAAGAAAGAAAGTAAAAATGGAAACTAAAGATTGGTGCTGAAAATAAAGATGATCATAATAAAAGATGAAAAGTAAATGAAAAAGAAACAATTGTTTGAAACATGTTACAAAATAAGTAAATAAAAATGAGAAATAAAACAAATAATAGTAGGAAGAAAGACGACAAGTGAAAGCATAAAAAGAACTTACGCAAAAATCTATTCTCTCTGGAGTGAGGCGTGTTGCACAGGTAGGTGTGCACGCGATCCAGAGAGTGCAGAAGGTGACGGTACCTGTTGGGGGCCAATTAGAGGATTAAATAACATCTGTTGAAATTACTGGATTCATTTAAAAATATATTTTGTCAAAGCGCCCTTTTGGGAATGGCACAGGATTGGTTAATTTACAAAAATCTGAGTGGTTTCAGTTAATACACGTTGACAAACCACACACACACATACACAGAAGGATAAATGGGGAATCATATGTTATCCCTCCATTAGTATTACCTGAAAAAGTCATATCCACTGTCACAGTCGATCAATATGTCCTCAAAGCACTTGATGACGGAGCCAATTCGTCTGCAAAAAGAAAAATGGTATCATTTACTATCATGAACAGACCCATTCAAAATGCACAAAGACGGCACAGTAAAACAATCAAATTACATTTTCTGTTTCCTATACACACTTTTCATTTCACTTGTGATTTGGTTAGAAATCACCAGTGATTTTCCATTTTATCATTCTTGTGAATGAAAAGGGTAAGAAAATAATCAACCCGTTGGCCAAGTTCAGCAGTCGACGGCAAAAGCGCCTCACAACACATCGGCCATCGTGATGAGGCGGTGTGTGAAGGCCAATTCATGAACCTTCAGCACGGGGAAAATTTGTATAGTAAAATCTACTGGTGGCTTATCGGCAGCTGAAGCACAGTATACTACAGTTGAGGAAATATAGCAAATATTGGATGAGTATTCACTAGGTAAAGCATAAATTAACTGATAGTCAAATTAAGATTGATATCAACCTTTTGGTATTGAACTGGAATTGTGAGAGCTGATTCTCAAATTAATATTTTGGGAATGGAGCTGCAATTCCGGGATGAAAGATTAAAGGCAATGCAGTCAGCTGAGGCCGCGTGGTGTTCTTATACACACGAATCCTTGACCAGTCCTTTTTGTTGCGTTTCTCCTTTGTCTCTCCATCCGCCTCCAGCTCCTCCCCCGCGAGACTCACCGGCAGTAATCCTCCAGCTCGGGCCCCTCGACCCAGCCGTGCTCTCCGTAGGCGTCGATGACGGCGAAGTCCCCCGGGGCCTCCCGGGCCACTCTCCTCCACGAGCTGCCCTCCTTCTGCAGGAGGTGCTGGTGGCGGCCCACGACGACGTTCCTCGCATCCGCGTCTTCCTTCTTCGCCGCTCCCTCGGGAAGCTCTGGCCACTCACCGTCTCCGTCGGGAAGCTCTGGCCACTCACCGTCTCCGTCGGGAAGCTCCGGGAGCGGGGGCAGAGGTTGGCGGAGCTCGTCCGGGACGTAGCTGGAAAACGACGAGCTCTAAGTAAAAGCGGTGATGAGGTCTAAGATGATACTTGGTGCCTGCTCTCCAGAGGAAGAATCAGAACTAAACCTTCCTTTATACTAACTACATAAATTCATCTTATATCTGCTTCGTCAGAAAAGTATGTTTCACCCATCCATTTCATAAACCATCTTGGTCAACTACACTTGTTATCGTCACACCGCTTCGACCAGCCACCTCGCCCGCAGGCAGCCTTACCGATACATGTCCACCTGCCGAGGATAGACTATCCTCTCCAGCGACAGGAAATCCCTTTCTAAATAGACGTGGAGACACACGCCCACCTCCTTGGTCTGGGCGTTGCACCCGCTTACGCCCACTGCCGCCCATGCTGGTGGAAAAAGGAAATATTTTATACAAACTGGTCGAAAATCATATTACACTGAATTGATGATGGATGAAAAAACGAACATTAATAGGAAAATGAATACATCAAAATGACGAATGATAACAAGAATAAGAAAATAAACGATAGGAAATAAAGAGAATAGGAAATAAGCACATTCTTATAAATTCCAACAGAACCGGGTAAGTGATGGATGAAAATGCATTATAAAAAGAAAAGAAACAAAATCCAGGAACTTTCGAGTTAAAGTCACTTTCCACTTCGGGCAGGAACACCAGATCGTGTGTGTGTAAGTGTGTATACATATATATATACACATGCACACACACTCACATATGTGTGTGTGTGTGTGTGTGTGTTTCTGTGTGTGTATGTATGTACGTATGTGTATACGAGTATTGGCTGTACCATGCGTCGCACACTTATGGAATGTACAAATATGAGAAAAAAAATATTGATAGAAATTATATTCAGGACTGTTTTCTCAACACAGTAATGATAGTAATGATAATAACGATAATTATAAGGATCATCGTAAGGATAATGTGGGTGTGTGTTCCCGCGTGTTTTCAACTGAAGAGGAAATCAGCTTCTTATTCCGCTCATTTACACTCTGCAATTTGAGCAGAACGTAGAACATACAATGCAAACAGTCTGTCGATCAGCATCGTATAACTTCGTATAATGTATGCTATACGAAGTTATTACGACACACACACACACACACACACACACACATATATATATATATATATTGTGTGTGTGTGTGTGTGTGTGTGTGTGTGTTTCTGTGTGTGTATGTATGTACGTATGTGTATACGAGTATTGGCTGTACCATGCGTCACACACTTATGGAATGTACGAATATGAGAAAAAAAAATATTGATAGAAATTATATTTAGGACTGTTTTCTCAACACAGTAATGATAGTAATGATAATAACGATAATTATAATGATCATCTTAAGGATAATGTGTGTGTGTGTTCCCGCGTGTTTTCAACTGAAGAGGAAATCAGCTTCTTATTCCGCTCATTTACACTGCAATTTGAGCAGAACGTAGAACATACAATGCAAACAGTCTGTCGATCAGCAGTAAACATAAAGGAGAATATCAATGCCAGTAGTAACTGACACAATGATGAACTTACGACAATTATAATAATTAAGATGTCGATAACAATGAAGACTGAAGTCACAGCAAAGGAAGAAAAAGCTGAAGAGAAATAAGAGAAGAATAGGGAGACAAGAGGGAAGGAGGAGAGAGGAAGATGGGAAGAACCGAAAAGGACAGAGTTGATGGGGAGAGGGGGATAGAGGGAGGGAGGAGAGCGGGGAGGATGAGGAGAGGGAGGAGGAGGGTAGAGTGTGGAGAGAGAGGGAGGGGGAGAGAAAGGGAAGCAGGAGGGACTGGGTATAGGGAGAAGGGGAGGGGGACATGGGGGGAGAGACAGGGTGGGGAGAAGGGTTTGCCCAGGGAGAGGATGAGAGTGTGGGAAAGGGGGAGAGGAGGATATGGGTCGATAGCGAGAGAGAGAGGGACGTAGGGAGAGGAGAGAGGGTGAGTAAAAGGGGATTTGGGGAACAGAAGGTGTGGGGAGTGGAGGGGTAAATGGAGAGGGAGAGGAAGATGTGAGGAGAGAGGGAGAGGAAGGAATGGCTAGAGGGAGAAGTGGAGGCAAGCTGATGGGCATAGTTAGAGGGAGAGGGGTGCCTGGGTCAAGAGAGAGAGAGGGGATGCGTAGAGAGAGAGGGGGAGAACAGGGGATGAGAGTGGGCGACGGGAAGGTGTGCTCTTTGAAACCATTATCATAATCAAGCGTGACTCGGGCACATTAGCCCGTGTCTCCTGCACGAAGGGGAGGGGTGGGGGGA
>NW_020871008.1:218620-228017 GCF_003789085.1 Penaeus vannamei | reverse complement strand
AAACAGATTGGGACCGGGACCGTTCAAATTCGCAATCATTTGTTCGCATAATTATACAATGTTAGACGAAGCAAGAGAGAAGGAGAGACGAGACATCCCACTAACTGCCGAGAGATATGAGAGAGAGGGGAGAGAGAGAGACGAGATGAGAGAGAGAGAGAGAAGAGAGAGAGAGAGGAGAGATGGGAGAGAGAGAGAGAGAGAGAGGAGAGAGAGAGAGGAAGGGAGGGAGGGAGGGAGAGAGAATCAGAGGAGGGACAGATACATAGAATAGATGAGAGAGAGAGAGGAGAGAGAAGAGAAGAGAGAGAGAGAGACGAGGAGGAGAGAGAGAGAGAGAGAAGAGAGAGAGAAGAGAGAGAGGAGAGGAGAGAGAAGAGCGAGAGAGAGAGAAAGCGTCAAAGGGGAGGATGGGGGGAGGGGGAGGGAGTCAGGCAGAGAGGGCCTAGGCTCCGCTGGTAATAGCCGCTCCTAATAGATGGCTCTGCGAGAGGTTCAGGGGAAGTGAGCGAGGGCTTAGGGGCGCCGCGGAGCCAGGGTGAGGCGGCCGGGTCTACTGCGGCTCCCGGCGGCCAGTTCCGTTACCCTTTTCCCGCCCACACGCCCCCGTAGGCCGCCCACTTCCCAGGGCGATCACGCTATGACTCCCCCTTTGAGCTAACTGTATTTCGCTCTCGTCTTTTTTTTATTTCGTTTGTCCTTTCTCTGTCTCTCTTCTTTCTTTCTCTTTTTCTTTTCTTTCTTTTTCTCTTTCTTTCTTTCTTTCTTTCTTTCTGTTCTTTCTTTCTTTTCTTTCTTTTCTTTCTTTTCTCTCTTTCTTTCTCTTTCTTCTTTCTCTCTCTCTCTCTCTCTCTTCTCTCTCTCTCCTCTCTCTCTCTCTCTCTCTCTCTCTCTCTCTCCTCTCGTCTCCATCTCCTCTCTCTCTCTCTCTCTCTCTCTTCTCTCTCTCTCTCTCTCTCTCTCTCTCTCTCTCTCTCTCACTCTCCTCTCTCCTTCTCTTCTCTCTCTCCCTCTCTCTCCTCCTCCTCTCCCTCCCTTCCCTCCCTCCCTCCCTCCCCGCTATCATATTGAGCAAAAAAAAAAAAAGAAAATAAAACAACAAATAAAAGTTTTAGCTTTCTTATTCCTGTGATTCTCTCTCTTCTCACTCTTTCTCTTCCTTTCTTTCTTTCTTATCTATTCTTTCACCTCACTTTTAAATAACCTGGTATCATCCCAAGGCCAGCGACCCTACCTCTTCCATATATCCTTTCTTTCTTTCTTTTCACCTTTCCTTTCTATTCTTTCTCTCCTCTCTCCTCTTCTCTCTTCTCTCGCTCTACTCTCTCTCCTCTCTTCTTCCTCTCATCTTTACTCTCCTCTTCTCTTTTTTTTTCTTTTTTTCTATGCAATTGTCCTCCACACAGAGGCTCATGGACTTTTATTCTCCAATCACTGAGAGGGCAACTGCAAAGAAGATGAGAGTCGCAAAAGAGCGTGAGAGGAGAAAGAAGAAGAAGGAAATCCCAAAAGAGAAGAGAAAAGAAACAGAGAATTCAAGAAGATAGAAGGACTAAAGGGATACACGCGGGGACAACAATGGGAGGGAGGCGGCCAAAACTACCAGGAGAGGGAGGCCAAGGACGCGATCGAGACAGAGAGACGAGAGAGCGACGAGGAGAGATCGGGGACGAGACCCTATCTCTCGTGAACTCACCTTATATCGACCCGAAAAACCAACCTCGTCCTGGTCGCGCTTTCGCATCCTCCCCGCGGCTCGCCCAGGCATCTCAATCGCACTTCCAGACAGGAGAGGAGGGAACCTCTCATCAGTTAAGAGAGACGAAGAGGAGAGAAGAGGAGAGAAGAGGGAGAGGAGAGAGAGAGAGAATGACGACTAAGCGCAGAAGACGAGTGAAGAAAGGGAGAGGAATGAGAGAGAGGAGACGAGAGGCAGACGACAGCGAGTGGAGAGACACGACGAGAAAGGTGAGGAACCGCGAAAGAGAGCCGGAGAGAAGACGAGAAGAGGAGAAGCTGTGAGAGAGAGAGACAGGGACACGTGAGAGAAGGAAGAAGAGAGAATATGACGAGAAAGAAAGAAAGGAAAAGCAAACGAAAAAACAAAGCAGATCAAGGGAAAGACAAGAACAGAAGAAAGAAAGAAAGAAAGAAAAGAACAAGATAAGAAGAATAGGAAAGAAAAAAGGCAGAAAAAAAAAGAAAGAAAAGAAAGAAAAGAAAGCCAGAGAGACAGAGAAAGCAAACGAAATAAAAAAAAAGACGAGATAGCCGAAAATACAGTTAGCTCCAAAGGGGGAGTCATAGCGTGATCGCCCCTGGGAAGTGGGCGGCCTACCTACCGGGCGTGTGGGCGGGAAAAGGGTAACGGAACTGGACGCCGGGGAGCCGCAGTAGACCCGGCCGCCTCACCCTGGCTCCGCGGCGCCCCTAAGCCCTCGCTCACTTCCCCTGAACCTCTCGCAGAGCCATCTATTAGGAGCGGCTATTACCAGCGGAGCCTAGGCCCTCTCTGCTGACTCCCTCCCCTCCCCCATCTCCCCTTTGACGCTTTCTCTCTCCTCTCTCCTCAGCGCTCATCCTCTCTCTCCTCTCTCCCTCTCTCTCTCTCTCTCTCTCTCTCTCTCTCTCTCTCTCTCTCTCTCTCTCTCTCTCTCTCCTCTCTCTCTCTCCTCTCTCTCTTCATCTCTATCTATTTATCTGTCCTCTCTGATTCTCTCTCCCTCCCTGCTCCTCCTCCCTTCTCTCCTCTCTCTCTCCCTGCTCTCTCTCTCTCTCCTCTCTCTCTCTCTCTCTCTCTCTCTCTCTCTCTCTCGTCTCTCTCTCTCTCTCATCTCTTCTCTCTCTCTCTCTCTCCACCTCTCTCTCTCTCTAACATTGTATATGTATGCGAAAAATGAAATGCGAATTTGACGGTCTCAGGTCTCCCAATCTGTTTGTATGCCTGTCTGTCTGTCTGTCTGTCTGTCTCTCTTCTTGTCTGTCTGTCTAGTCAGTCTGCCTGCCTGTTTTTATCTCCATCTCCGCCTCTCTCTCTTTCTCCCTTTCTCTCTCTCTTTATGTATCCTGTATCTATGAACGCGAAAATAAACGCGAATCTGAAAGTCAACGTGAGTGTGTGTGTGTGCTAATTTTTATGTTTATTCCTGCCCGTTGCGTGTCTGGGTCCGCTTGTGTGTTGTGCGCGAGAGAGAGTGAGTGTGTGCGTATGTATGTATAATCAACCAATCATACTTTTTTCTGGTGCTCATCGCGTATCATCAGCGAACGTTATCCATCACGAAGAGGAGATATGATGATATGGATGATGAATGATCCCCGGTGATAGATAGTGTTGATAAGGCGGTGCTGATGAGAAGGATAAGGAATGGCGGAGGAGGAAAAGGAAGAAGAAGAGAAAAAAGTAAGAAAAGGAGAAGGAGAAGAGGAGGGAGAGAGAGAGGGGGAGAGGAGAGAGAGAGAGAGAGAGAGAGAGGGGAGAGAGAGAGAGAGAGAGAGAGAGAGAGAGAGAGAGAGAGAGAGAGAGAGAAGAGGAGAGAGAGAGAGAGAGAGAGAGAGAGAGAGAGAGAGAGAGAGAAAGAGAGAGAGAGAGAGAGAGAGAGAGAGAATGAAGCATGGGTAGTAGGAGGAAGAAGGAAGAAAGAAGAGAAGAAGAAGAAAAAAAGATAGCGAAGACGAGAAAAAGGAGATTCTAAAAAAAAACAAAAAAAAAAAAAAAATAAGAAGAGGAGATATAAACGAACAGAAGAGGGGATTGGGGAGCATAAGCTGGGGGGGGAGGACACGAAAGCCTCGCATTCAAACTCCCGCTACTTTTCTCCCCCCCGCCCCCCCCCCCCCCCCCTAAATTAATCAAACGAACTTACGGTCACCCAAAAACAGAGAAACGGCCCTTCGTCACGCGGAAGGGCGAGGGATGGAAGAGGGGAAGAGAGGGGAGGAAAGAAGAGTGGAGGCTGAGGAGAGGGGTTAGAGGGGGGAGAGGGGAGAGTGGGAAGAGGGCAGAAAATGGGAGGAGAGGGGAGGGATAGGAGGGAAAAAGTGGAGGCTGAGGAGAGGGGTTAGAGGGGAGAGGGGAGAGGGAGAGTGGGAAGAGGGCAGAAAATGGGAGGAGAGAAGGGGAGGGAAGAGTGGAGGCTGAGGAGAGGGAAGAGTGAGGCTGAGGAGAGGGTTAGAGGGGGGAGAGGGAGAGTGGGAAGAGGGCAGAAAATGGGAGGAGAGGGGAGGGAGGGATAGGGAGAGAGTGGGGAGAGGCTGAAGAGAGGGGATAGAGGAGAGAGGGGGGGTGCTGAATGAGAGGGATTAGAGGGGAGAGTGGGAGAGGGGTGAAAAGAGGAGAAGAGACCGAGGGGAAAATAAGAAATGGAGGAAAAGGGAAAAAGAAAAAAGAGAGAAGAGCGAGAGAGAGAGAGAGAGGAGAGAGAGAGAGAGAGAGAGAGAGAAGGAAGAGAGAGGAAGAGAGGAGAGAGAGAGAGAGAGAGAGAGGAGAGAGAGAGAGGAAAGAGAAAGAGAGAGAGAAAAGAAAGAGAAAGAGAAAGAAGAGAGAGAAAGAGAAAGGAAAGAAAGAAAGAAAGAAAAAAAGAAAAGAAAGAAAGAGAAAGAGACCGAATTCGAAACGGGAAGTAGAGAGGAGAGGGAGAGAGGGGGGAGGGAGGGGAAGTAAGGGGAACTAGGGGTAAATTTCAATAAAAGCCCCGAGGGTCACTGCTCACCGCCGCCGAACACTCCGGCTGTAAACAGGGATCACGCCGAAGGGTTTCATTACCGGCGGGGAGGCGGGGGAGGAGCAGGAGGCGGCGGGAGCGATGCTGTTGGGGTTCGGGGGGGTTGGGGGGGTTGGGGGGGAGGAAAAAAACGGAAGGGGGACGGAGGGGGAGAAAATAGGAGGGGGAGGGAAGGGAGGGAAGGGGGGAGAGAGAGGAAAGGGGAAGAAAAAATAGGAAGGGGGAAGAAAAATCGGAAGGGGGACGGGAAGGAGAGGAGAGGGAGGAAGGAGGAAGGTAGAAGGGAGGAAGGAAGTAAAGGGAGGGAAGGAGGAAGGGGAGCGAAAAAATAGGAAGGGGAGAAAAATAGGAAGTGAGAGGGAAGGAGGAAGGGGGAGGCCAAGGAGGAGGGAGAGGGGAAAGGGGGGAAAGAAGAAGTGAGAGGGAAGGAAAAGAGGGAGAAAGAGGGAGGGGAAGGAAGGACCAAGGAGGGAGAGAGGAGGAAGGGGAGAGGAGTAAAATAGGAAGTGAGAGAAGAGGAGAGCGGAGAAGGAGAGAAGGGGAGAGGGAAGGAGGAAGGAGGAGGGGAGGGAAGGAGAAATGGGGAGATAGGAAGGGAAGGGAAGTGAGAGATAGGGAGGGAAGGAGGAAGGGGAAGGGAATAAAATAGGAAGGAGGAGGAGGGAAGGAGGACGAGGGAGGGATAGAGAGAGAGGGAGGAACGGGGTAAGGGGAGGGAGGGAAGGGAGAGAGAGGAGAGGAAGGGGGAAGGAGGGAGGAAGTGGCGAAGGGGTGGGAAGGAGGTAGGGAGAGGGAAGGGAAGAAAGGGAGGAAGGAAAAAGAGGAAGAAGAAGGAGAGGAGGAGTAGGGAGAAGAAGGGATAGGAAGGGAAGAGAGAGAGGGTGAGAAAGAGGGAGGAAGGTGGAGGAAGGAGAAAGAGACTGGGAAATGAGGGAAGGAAATATAAAGGGAAGGTGAGAAAGTGGGAAGAGGGAAAGACAGAGTGGGAAAGGAGGATTTAGGAGAGGGAATGAGAGGAAAGGTGAAAGAAATAGGATGAATGAATGAATATAGAAGAAGGAGGAGAGGGAGGCGGGGAGGCAGGGGTCGGGGAACAGCAGCAGCAGGAGGAGGAGAGGAGGGAGAAAAAGAAAGAGGAAGCGAGTAGACCAAGAGAAAGGGGGGAGAGGAGGGAGAAAAGAAAGAGGAAGCGAGTAGACCAAGAGAAAGGGGGGAGAGGAGGGAGAAAAGAAAGAGGAAGCGAGTAGACCAAGAGAAAGGGGAGAGAGGAGGGAGAAAAGAAAGAGGAAGCGAGTAGACCAAGAGAAAGGGGGAGAGGAGGGAGAAAGAAAGAGGAAGCAAGTAGACCAAGAGAAAGGGGGGGAGAGGAGGGAGAAAAGAAAGAGGAAGCGAGTAGCCAAGAGAAAGGGGGAGAGGAGGGAGAAAAGAAAGAGGAAGCGAGTAGACAAGAGAAAGGGGGAGAGGAGGGAGAAAAGAAAGAGGAGTAGACCAAAGAAAGGGGGAGAGGAGGAGAAAAGAGAGGAAGCGAGTAGACCAAGAGAAAGGGGGGAGAGAGGGAGAAAGAGGAAGCGAGGGGAGAAAGGGGAGAGGAGGGAAAAAGAAAGAGGAAGCAAGTAGACCAAGAGAAAGGGGGGAGAGGAGGGAGAAAAGAAAGAGAAGCGAGACCAAGAGAAAGGAGGGAGAGAGAGGAGAAAAGGAAGAGAAGAGTAGACCAAGAGAAAGGGGGGAGAGGAGGGAGAAAAGAAAGAGGAAGCGAGTAGACCAAGAGAAAGGAGGGAGAGGAGGGAGAAAAGAAAGAGGAAGCGAGTAGACCAAGAGAAAGGGGGAGGGAGGGAGAAAAGAAAGAGGAAGCGAGTAGGAGCGAGTGAGTAGAAGAGAAAGGGGGGTGAAGCGAGAGACAGAAAGCAACGCGAAAGAGAGCAAGAGGGGCGTCGAGAAGGAGAGGGACGAGAGAGAGCGAAGGGGAAGGGTCAGTTTCATACCGCTCGCCCGCCCTGTGTGTGTTCAGCGAAAGACTCGCCAAATAGCAAAAAAAAAAAAAAAAAAACGAAGCAAGAAATACAGCGAATGTGTCGATGAAAGGTCTCGGAGAATTACGGATCGAAAGCGAAAATATATTCATTAACCGCGGCGCTTTTTATTAGACCGTTATTAACCGAACGTGAATATACGTGTCTGGCAATCGAGCCAATGGTAAACAGGGTCGTGAATCTTGCCTCTAGAGATAGAAAAATCGAACTTAAGATAAATTTGTCTTCCCTCGATCCGATTTTTTGTTTTGTTTTGTTTTGTTTTTCAATCATTCGACTTCATTCTCGGCCACTCTTCCTCCTGTTTTTTTCATCTCCCTGTTCTTCCCTTCGCTCTCTTATCCTCTCCCTCTATATATAAAGTTTCCTTGTCTCCCCCTCCTCCCCTTCTCCTCTTTCGCTTCTATTTTCTCCTCACCTTCTCCTATCTCATCTACGTCTACATTTCTAAATCTTCCTCTCTACCTCTCCTCCCTCCATTTCTTTCTTCTTCCGCCGTTCTCTTGTTCTCTCCCTCTCTAAACAAAGTCTCCTTTCTCCTTTCTCTCTCTCTCTCCCCCAACCTCTCCTTTTACTCCTACGTCTCCCCGTCGCTTTCTTCTCCCCTCGCTCTCACCCACTCTCTCCTCTCACTCTCTCTCTCGCTCTCTTTCTCCCGGGCTGAGTCATCACCCCGCCATCCGCCCCTGCTCCCTCCTCCCCTACCCGACCCCTCCCGGCCCTCTCCCCTTCCACTCCTCTCCCCCGACCCTCCCGACCCCCTCCTCTTCCCTTCCTCTCCCCTCCTCTCCCCTTCCCCGTCCCGTCCCCTCCTCCTTCCCCTCACCTCCCCTCTCCTCTCCCCTTCCCCTTCCTTCCCCTCCCCAACCCCTTCCCCCTCACCTCCCTTTCCCTCTCCCCTCCCCCCTTGCTCTCCCCTCCCCTCCTCTCCCCTATCCTCCCCCACCTCTTCCCTTCCCCTTCCCGCTTCGTCTGCCGTTCGGAGGACACGGAATCCCCGCCGCTGCACCTGTTCGCCGCCGATTCCCTTCGCTAATTTCCCTCTCCTGTGGGTTTGTAGGAAGCTGCCTCGCGTTGTATTGTTTCCCCCTTTATCTGCGTTTCTGTCTTTGTCTCTCTCTCTTTCTCTCCTTTCTTTTTATCTGGCTGTCCTCCCTCTCTCTTTCTTTCTTTTTGTTTTCTTTTCTTCTCCTGGCTGTCTCCCTCCCTCTTTCTTTCTTTCTTTCTTTTTATCTGGCTGTCCTCCTCTCTCTTTCTTTCTTTGTTCTTTTTATCTCTCTGGCTGTCCTCCCTCTCTCTTTCTTTTTTTGTTTTGTTTCTTTTTCTCTCTCTGGCTGTCTTCTCTCTTTTTTTTCTATCATGGTTTCTTTTTCTCTCTCTTGGGTGTTCTTTGTTTTTTCTTTCTTGTCTGTCTGTCAGTCTGTTAATCTGTGTTTCTCCATTTTCTCTCTTTTCTGTGCTCTCCCTCCTCCATTTCCCTTGCCATTTCCTTTTCCCTTTCCCACTCCCTTCCAGTAGCCTTTTTTCTCTCCCCTTTTCCCCTCTCCTCCCGACCTTCTCTTTGTTCTTCTCATCCCTCCACATCAAGTCTATTTCTTCCCTTTCAGCTGTACCCGCAACTCCATCTCTTCCTTCTTTTTTTCCATTCCCCTCTCTTCCTTCCTCCCTTTCTTCCTTCCTTTCCTTTTCCCTTCCTTCCTTCATCCACTCACCCGCACAAGCTGTACCCAATCCGCAACACCTTCTTCTTCCCTCCCCACCTCTTTCCCTCTCCTTCCTTTCTCCTTCCTCCTTCCTCCCTTCCTTTCCTTTCCTTCCTTCCTTCCCTCCTCTCCTTACTTCATCCACTCACCCCGCACAAGCTGTACCCAGTTCCGCAAGACCATCTCTTCCTTCTTTCTTCCCTCCCCACCTCTTTCCTTCCTTCCTTCCGCCTTTCTCCCTTCCCTTCCTTCCCTTCCTCTCTCTCTCTTCCTTCTTCTTCCATTCCCACCTCTTTTCCTTCTCTCCTTCCTTCCTTCCTTTCCCTCCCTCCCTCTCTCCCTCCTCTCTCCCTTCCTCCATCCCACTCACCCGCACATCCTCCCGCTTCTTCTTCTTCTCTCTCTCTCTCTCTCATTTCCTCCGCCGCCTTCAAAATCCCTAACCCTTTCGCCGCCGGGACCTTTAATTCCGCTATTGGTCAATCTTCTTTTTACACTAATTGGCAAGAAGTCGTCTTTTAACCCCGGGAAGCCCCCCCCCCCCCCCCCCGCTGCGCCCTGCCCTTCCTTGGATGGCTTTCGTCTTGCCTTTTGATTTCGACTAATCTGCACCATCTGTCCCTGTCTGTCCTTCTGTCTCTGTCTGTCTGTGTCTATCTGTCTGTCTGCTGTCTGTGTCTGTCTATCTAATTGTCTGTCTGACTGTCTGTCTGTCTGTCTATGTCCTGCCTGTCTACTGTCTGCTGTCTGTCTGCCTGTCTGTCTGTCTGCCTTCCTGCCTGTCTATCTGCCTTGCCTGCTGCTGCCTGTCTGTTGTCTGCCTGTCTGTCTCTGTCCTGCCTTTGCCTGCCTGCCCTGCCTGCTTGACTGTGCGTGTGCCCTGTTGATCAGACTGCCCTTTGCCCTTCTTCCTACCTCTCTTCTCTCTCCTTCCCTCCCT
>NW_020871008.1:203620-208620 GCF_003789085.1 Penaeus vannamei | reverse complement strand
ATGTGTGTGCTGCGAGAGAATCCTGGTAGGATACGCCTAATCCTTTAAGGCGACGCGCGACTCGCTTCTAGGATCTCTGAGTCACGGGCATCTCTCGGGGGGTGGGGGAGGGCGGGGGGAGGAGAGGATGAGGGGAGGGAGAGGAGGAGAGGAGGGGGAGGAGAGGGGGAGGGGGATGAGGGGAGGGAGGGGGAGGGGAGGGGAAGGGGGGAAGAGAGAGGGAGGGGAAGGGAGGAGAAGATGGTAAAGGAGGAGGAAGAGAGGGATAGAGGGGAGGAGAGAGGAGACGAGGAAGGGGAGGGAGGAGGAGGAAAAAGGGTGGGGAGAGGGACGGAGGGGGAAGGCGGAGGAGAGATGATCAGAGGAGGGGGGGAAGAGGGAGTAGATGAAGGGAGGAAGAGAGGGAGGGGAAGGGAGGAAGAGAGGGAGGGAAAGGGAGGAGGAGGAGGAAAGGGATAAGAGGGAGGAGACGAGGAAGGGGGAGGAGGAGGAGGAGGAGGAGATGAGGAGTATGAGTGATGGCGAAGGTGGTGGGACAGGGTAGGAGGCAAGGCTGGCGATGGAGGAGGGTTAGGGTGAGGGTAAAGGTGGGGGTGGGGTGGATGGGGTGAGGGGGGAGGAATGATTGGGATAATCTTTTTGCTTGTCTGCTTGCTTTCTCTGTTTTTATCTAGTTATTTATGTGTCTATCTTTATATCTGTCTGGTTGTATGTTTGGGCGCTCTCTCTCTCTCTCTCTCTCTCTCTCTCTCTCTCTCTCTCTCTCTCTCTCTCTCTCTCTCTCTCTCTCGCTCTCTCTCTCTTCTCTCTCTTCTCTCTCTCTCTCTCCTCTCTCTCTCTCTCTCTCTCTCTCTCTCTCTCTCCATCCCTCCCTCCTTCTCCCTTTCCTCCCTCCTTAATCCTAACTCCCTTCTCCCCTTTACTCTTCCCCCTCCTCCTTCCCTTCTTACTCCCCCTTTCACTCTCCTCCCCCTCTCCCCTCCATCGTACTTCCTCTCCTCCCTTTCCCTCTTCCCTTATTCTATATCCTCCTTCCCCCCCTCTTCTCTTACTTTCTTCTCTCTTTTCTCCTATTTTCCCTCTCTCTCCTTCTACTCCTCATCTCCCCGTCCTCCTTAACCCGCTCTCCCCTCTCCTCCTTACACTTACCCCTCCTCCTTCCTACTCTTTACTCCCCCTTCCCACTCTCTCTTTCTCCGTACCCTCTCCTCCCTCTTACTCTCACTCCCTTCCCCTCTCCCCTTCCTCCTTATCTCCTCTCTCCTTTCCCCCTTCCCTCCTTATTCCCTCTCCCCTTCTCTCCTTCTCTGCCTTGCTCCTCCCTCTCCCTCTCTCTCCCTCCTCCCTCTCTCTCCCTCCTCCCCTCTGCCTCCTACCCCCTTCCCTCTTCCTCTCTCTCCCTCCTCCCTCTCCTCCCTACTCCGTTTTCTTTTTTTTCCCCTTCCTCTTGTTCTTCTCACCTCCTCTCTCCTTACTCCCCCTTCCCTCTCCCTCTCTCTTCCTTACTCCACTCTCTCTCCCTCCTCCTCTCACTCCCTAGTCCTCCTGTCCACTTCCTCTCTCTCCTTACTCTCCCTCTCTCTCCCTCCTCCCTACTCCCCCCTCCTACTTCCCCTTCCCCTCTCCCCTTCTCTCTGCCCTCCTCCTCTCTCTCCCTCCCTGCTCTCTCCTCTCCCTCTCCTCCCTACTGCCCTTCCCCTCTTCCTCTTTTCTCCCTTCCTCCCTGCTCCTCCCTACTCCCCCTTTCCCCACTTTCCTCTTCTCCTTCACTCCCTCTCTCTCCCTCCTCCCTAACTCCCCTCCTTCCCTACTCCCCTTCCCCTCTCCCTCTCTCTCCCTCCTCCCTCTCTCTCCCTCTCCTCTCTCTCCCTCCTCTCTCTCCTCCTAACTCCCCTTCCCGCCTCTTCCTCTTTGCTCCCTCCTCCCTCCTCCCTACTCCCCCCCCCCCCCCCCCCAGCCGTAAAAGCCACAGTGGTACCCGCGAGCATATCGTGTGGTGTGACACTGTGCAATTGCAAAAAAAAAAAGAATAGTGTTTGAAAGCATGAGGTTGCAGTATGCCCATTTTTTCCTTCTTTTCGTTATTATCTTTTCGTCTTTTGTTCTTTCTTCTTTTCTTGCGTTTTCTTTTTCGTTTTTTTTTTTTTTATTGGCGTTTAGATGGCGTCTTGTGTTTAGGGGGTGGTGGTTGATTCAGTGGTGATTTAGTGGTGATGGTGGGTGGTTTGGTGATAATTCGAGAGGGTGGCGTAGTGGGTGGGTGATGATGGGATAGTGGTGTGTGATTCAGGGTGAGATGATGATGGTGATGGTGGGGATAGTGGGTTGTGATTTAGTGATGGTGGAGGTGGTGATATTTTGATAATGGTGTTATGGTGGGTGTGATGGGGAAAGCGGTGATTTAGTGGTTTTGGTGGGGTGGGTGGTGATATGTTGAGAATGGTGGATGAATGGGGATGGTGGTGGTGGTGATATCACGTGGTGATGATGGTGGTGGTAGTGATATTTGAGGGAATGGTGATGGTAGTGGTGTGATGATAGCGAATAGCGGTGGATGATTTAGAGGTGATGGTGGTGGTGGTGATATTCTAGATGCGTGATGGTGTGGTGATGGGATAGTGGTGGTGATTTACGTGGTTATGGTGATGGTGGTGATATTTGAGATGGTGATGGTGGTGTACTGAATGGGCGGAAGAGATTTAGTAAATGTTATGATGATAGTGGATGTTGGGGATTGGTGATGGTGGTGGCGAATGTTAGCGATGGGGATTGTGCTGGTGATGATAGTGATGACAATGGGATGATGAGATGAGAAATGACTGAAACGTTTTAGAAAGTGACGAGAAGAGGCGGAGAGAAAAAAGTTTTTGCTAATTAAGTTCATAATTGTTGTTGTTCCTGTTTTTTTCTCTCTTTCTTCCTTTTCTGTCTTTTCTTCATTCTTCTTCCTCATCTTCATCTAGTTTTAATTCTACTTCATCAATCATCTTTTTTCTTTTTCTTCTTCTCTTGGTCATCTCATCTTTTCTTCTTTTTTCTTCTTCTTTTCCTTATTTTCGTGCGTGCGTGTTTGTGTGCGTGCGTGCGGTGTTTGTGTGCGTGCGTGTTGTGGTACGTGATGTGCTTGCCGTTCGTGCTTCGTTGTTTTATTTCCCTTTTTTTTTTTTATCAAGAAGAACTTTGTACTTGCCCGGAACGCGGATTTCATCACCGGAAGTAGACTCTCTCACTTTCTCCGGTGTTCCTGTTTCTTGCGCCCTGATCATCGAGAGCGTACCCGGTAGTTGGCTTGCGACGCCGGTTTCAAGCGGGGTTTTTCGGGTAGGTGAAGTCGGGGTACAACTAGCCTGAGGTTGGGGTGCTACTAGCCTGAAGTCGGGGTTCTGGTAGGATGAAGTCGGGGTACAACTAGCCTGAGGTTGGGGTGCTACTAAACTCTGAAGTCGGGTTGTGCTGGTAAGCATGAAGGCGGGGTGTCTGGTAGGATGAAGTCGGGTACAAACCAGCTGAGGTTGGGGTGCTAACTAACATGAAGTCGGGGTCTGGTAAGATGAAAGGCGGGGTTCTGGTAGGAAATGAACAGTCGGGGGTACAACTATGCCTGAGGTTGAGGGTGCTACTAACCCTGAAAGTCGGTTCTGGTAAAGGATGAAGGCGGGGTTCTGGTTAGGAGTGAAGTCGGGGTGAGACGAACTAAGCCTGAGGTTTGGGGTCTACGTAACCTGAAAGTCGGGGTTCTGGTATAGAATGAAGCGGGTTCTGGTGAGATGAATCGGGGTACAACTAGCCTGAGGTTGGGGTGCTACTAAACCGAAAGGCGGGGTTCTGCTAGGCTGAAGTCGGGGTTCGGTAGGTTGAAGTCGGGGTTCTAGTAACCTAATGTCGTGGTGCAACTAGCTTGAAGTCGGGGTTTTACTAGCCTTAGTCGGGGTTCCACTAAGCACTGAGCTGGATCTTTTGTTTGTTTTCAAGGATAATGAGGCTATCTGGTGTGGAATCATTTCGGAGATTTTGAATACATTAGTACCATCCATTACGGTCTTCGAAAAACGTCATCGTAAACGTTCACCGAAAACATGATTCGAAAACGTTCACCGAAAACATATTCGAAAACATCGTTCACCGAAAACATGATTCCGACGAAACGTTCAACCGATAAACATGATTCGAAAACGTTCACGAAAACATGATTCCGAAAACGTATCACCGAAAACAATGATTCGAAAACGTTCACCGAAACATGAATTCAAAACGTTCACCGAAAACATGATTCCACGAAAAACCGTCACTCGGGTAAAACATGATTCGAAAACCGTTTTCACCGAAAACCATTGATCGGAAAAAAAAAAACGTTCACCGAAAAAAACATGAAATTCGGAAAAAAAAAACGTTTTTCACCGAAAAAAACATTGATTTCGGAAAACCCGTCACCGAAAAAAACCAATTGATTCGGAAAAACGTTCACCGAAAACATTGATTCGAAAAAACGTTCACGAAACGNGTGAGGGAGGTGAGGGAGAATGTCAAAGTGGGAGTGAGGGAGAAGGTCGAGGTGGGAGTGAGGGAGAAGGTGAGGGAGAATGTCAAAGTGGGAGTGAGGGAGAAGGTCGAGGTGGGAGTTGAGGAGAAGGTGAGGAGAATGTCGAAGTGGGAGTGAGGGAGAAGGGCGAGGTGAGTGAGGGGGTCGAGGGAGAGAGGGAGGAAAGGGCGAGGTGGGAGAGGGAGAAGGGCGAAGTGGGAGTGAAGGGAGAAGGGCGAGGCGGAGTGAGGGAGAAGGGCGAAGTGGGTGAGGGAGCAAGGCCGAAGTGGGGAGTGAGGGAAAAGGGCGAAAGTGGGAGTGAGGGAGAAGGGCGAAGTGGAGTGAGGGAGAAGGCGCGAGTTGGGAGTGAGGGAAGAAGGGCGAAGTTGGGAGTGAGGGATAAGGGCGAGGTGGAGTGAGGGAGAAGGGCGAAGTGGGAGTGAGGGAGAAGGGCGAAGTGGGAGTGAGGGAGAAGGTCGAA
>NW_020871008.1:186120-198620 GCF_003789085.1 Penaeus vannamei | reverse complement strand
ATTGTACATTGCAGCAATATTATATCTAAAGGAAAACAACACATATTTAATATCTAACATGATACTACAATTAGTATAAATATCCTATTTCTGAAACCAGTCAAACAAAGCACTATTTAAACCCTATTCTTCCCTTGAATAAACAGGTGTCCTGAGTCTACTTGGTGCAGCAATATTCCCACTAGGCTGGGATTCATTCCGAGTGAGATCTATGTGCGGTGATGATGCAGGATTTTATTACCCAAGCGCATGTACAGTAGGTATGTAGGCAACATTAGTCTTTATATTGTGATGGCTACCAGTTTGGTTATCAAATTGACATATATGTAACCTTTCTTTCTATACTCCCAGTCTGAAGAAAAATCATACATTTATAACTGACCTTAGTTTTAAAATGAAATGTGTAATCTACATTTTTCATGTAACTAATTTTACTTTCATTAATACAAAAAAGTAAGCATATATTTTTTTCTAGGATGGGCCATGTATGCAGTGCTGGGAGGAAGCTTAGGATTACTACTGTGTACCTGCCTTGCAACATTTTCTGCCAAATCAACAGCAACTGATAGAGTTTCTAATGAAATTGCAAAAGGAAATCAAGTTGTTTGTCTTATTTAAATAAAGCTGTGTGTTATTATGTGTAGTGTTTTTTCAGTGTTGACATACTTGTTACTTATTAATGCTTTAACATCTTTTAAGACAAAGATAGTTTCCCTTATCAACAGAATATCATTACTCATCAGAGCACTGATAAACAAATTTGGCATGTTATGGGAATCTCATTTAAACAACTTTTTATTGCATGTGTTATTACATGCGCATTAAGAAATACGCATCAACACTATTTTTTCACTTTCTAATCTTGGGATTTATGGAAGTGATGTGTTAATGAAACAGATCAAACTTATTTCCATACTATGCTATAGCTATGATGAATAACAGTAATTTGGTTGACAATTAAAGAATGATCTACAGAATTTTCTGTCAAAATGAAAACTTTCAGCATACATCAGTAACTTACTTGTATGCATATTTAGCCTGGACAATATTGTTGGCTTTCCATTTTCTCATGTTATAGGCTTTTCAATCAACTGGTTGCTATATTGTTACAAACAATTATACTATCAATTATGAAGATATAATGTATTCCCAGTACCAAAGTAGGGTCAAACAATATTTACTTCACTTTTGCATTCAGGTACCACACATGTGATTGATATGTATAATCATTCTTATTCAAGTACAAATGGTATAAATTATCAAAACACAGGATAACAAAAATGAACTGCAAATTATCCCAGCACAAACATACCCAGTGAAATAATTATCCATGACTTATGTATAGTTATTTACCATTAAAGTTATTTCTGTATATTAAATGATTTGCTTCCCTGTATATTGGGTGTTCATATTATCACCTTTTAATATTTCAATGAACTTTATCGTTTCAGAAGTTAAACTTAACATTATGTCTACTTAACTTTTGGCTTACTGGTACTTAATTATTTTCCAAGTAACACGGTATACTGAAGCACATCCTTCTTCTACAGATTAACTTTAATTTTGCAGTGTAGCATATTCTTTACCAGTATCTGGTTAAGTTTTATAACCTTACATTCCTCTTGCATTTTCTTATGCTGTACTTATGCTAATAAACTAAGTGTATTAATGAAATCTTTCTCTATACCTATATTATTAAAAAGACAATCTATATCTTTTTATATTTCTTGTGAGAATAATTACAGTACTTAATAATGGAAAGTGAATTTATTCAATTCAGTGGTTTCATGTAACAGAGGGATGTCTTTAAAGAGTCTGATATGTCCTTGAACCTCTACATTTCTCTTTTTTTTTCCTTATTTTCCGGCAATTTCTTCAAAAACTTTTAGTATTCAGTGGAACATATTCTTCTGAGCATGCATTATGAAATTATTCATTCTCTCTGATCACACAATGCAATTTCTTTGATTTTCATTATCTAATATAAGATATGACATATCAGGTATCAATGTATTTTTTTGCTATTACTACTAAAGCCATTCTACGTTAATAGTCACTGAACATCTGCACTTGATAATCTATATATACACATTTTTTTATGACTACTACTACTGCTACAGTTTTAACAAGTATCCTTTCAATTTATTCAAAATGATTTACTTGTCACTAGAGAACAGTCACTGAAATACCTAATGAACACCCCAGGAAATACACATAGGGGACTATATGATTTTACTTGACAGTCAACAAGAGGGTAAATGAGTGAGGCATACAAAGAATCAGCTTTATTGCTTTGGTTGCTGATTAATAAAAAGAAAAGTAAAAATAAAAGCAATTCATGATTGATGGACAAAATCTCACAAATACAACTATTTCACAAAAGAAGTGAAACAAACTTCCAATTTCCCATCAAAGCTGAAATCTGAGTTTAAATTACAACCATTGGCTTGATCTTAAAAACTTATGTACGATGAGGCCTCTCCCTACAACTAGTTTTGTGTCCATGCCAATCCTGAAGTGAAAAAACACGAGTTATCATCTATACAGAGCTCTGCAAACCTGAGAAATAGGCAAGTCACACACAGGAGGCACACCATACTCCTCGACCCTTGGATAATCTTCCTCTCTCATGGCCATATTATCTGTAATATTTCTAATGTCATGGGGAGGAAGAGCCAGGATCAGGTTGAGGGAGGGGTATATGAAGAAGACGAATATCAATACAAGTGTTATGATGACGCTAGGGAAGGCGAGTGCCCAGTAAGGCTGGGGGATGTACGTTAGTCCAAGTGCTGCCAGGTAGCTATGGGGAATGAGAGCCCAAGCCAGGTAGCTAATAATACCAGCCCAGCCCAGGAGGTACAAGACAAAGCCATAATAGGAGCGGCCTGGAGATGGTGCTGGAGTGTGCTCACCCATGTTCCTCCGTTTCTTCCTGATATGTGCTGGATATTCTCCTAAAGGGATGGACCAGGCTCAGGTCCTGATAATGTCCAAAATATATTTGTCTTTTTCTCTCCTTTTCTCAGGCTTTTTAGATAGTTATCTATATGCACTATCCAAATCTTGCTATGAATACCATTCAGACAAAATCCAGAATAGTTCTTTCACTCTTATTCAATCACTGAAATTACACAAACAATAAATTCATAAAAATTATCCTAACAAAAGATAACAGTTATTAAAAAATTAATGATCACAGCAGAAAAACTTCAAGTCTACTTTTCCACAAAATAATATGATGTAGAAGAAAAATCACACACACATTTTCTTTGACTGCTGTACTGGAGGTCCAAACTGGTCAATTGTTTTTGTCACTAAGTTCAGAAGATCCATAAATGAACACACAGCTGATCTGAGCTGCCGGACATCAACAGATCGAATTTCTCTGAAAAAAAAAAAAGGAAGTAAATAAGTTAAGTGCAAAGTTTTTTATGATTGAAAATCAAGAGTGAATCACTAAACCTACGATGGACTAGGAATATGGTAGTAATAAATCTTGGTTCTGGGTATATACACTGCCAACTATAATTTTGTTTTATAAATATGGTTACACATAGATGGCTCTACAAGCACTTGGCCACCAAGGAGTCAATAGTTGGTATACCTGACCTTACGTGATTACCCCAGTCCTTGAATTTCCTGGAAAAAGTATTTTTTTTCTAATATTATTACTATCATCAGTTATCATTTTTATTGACAAGGATTATCATAATGTTCTTAGCATTCTAAGTGTTAATAATTTCCTCCAAAAAAGATCTAGGAAAAAGGTAAACTTCTAAAATCATGTAGGCCTAATAACCGACTCCTTGGTGATTAAGGTTTTCTGGAGTTATCTCCTAAACAAAATAAATAAATAAAAATCAAGGCAGACTGGGCATTTGTGCATAAGTCTTCCTGGTGTCAATGGTTTAGTAACAACAATCAGTGAAAGGAAAGACAAATAAAAGGATTGGGCTGTCTCTTGAACAGAAAATACTAGTTTATTTATACAAAGAAAAAAGGACAGAAAGAGAGAGAAAAAAAAACAAGGGAATGTTTTTTTAATCCATTTATCTCATACAGCACTTGGCTTGATTTCTGAACTCTAAGCAAAAATTGTAGTGTCTTTTTTCTTGAAGGTTGGTTCCTGACTCTACTATGCTGCTTATAACCAGTCCCGAAGGCAATATATGTCAATCAGGATGTCAATTTATGGGAAAAATATGAAGAATAAGAACACAAGGGAGACAGTATGTGAGGAGGAAGATTCACAAAAACCATATGAAATGAGAGGAAAAAATATATATATATTTGAGACATTCACAACTTCTACTAAACCTTTATCAACTTACACACATAGAATATTATCCTTAAGGGCAAAGGTTTTCTTTGACCCTCCTCTTCTAGGCTCCGGGTCAACCTGCAAAGAATTCCTTGCTATTTCTGCTTCTCGACTACTGTTGAATGGTACTTCAAATTTTCTGTGTAGCAAGTTAAGGAACATTATAACATAGTCTTTAAAACTGAAGATCATTATGAGGTATAAATAAGAATAAAAAATACTGATACATACACAAAATGAAAGAAGAAAATACTGAATATTTATTAATCTGGAGAAAAGTAACTTCATGGAATAATGATTAATAAATCTTATAAGTAACTCTAATGTTTCTTTTTGAGGTTCAAATGCAATTATTAAAATGATTTTTGCAATAATTTATACAAATCTGGTAACTGCTTGTTGGGCTGAGAAGCACTATCTGATACATGACACCTTCCCATAACTCTGTATCAAGTTCTAATTAACTTGGACTACCTCATGGATAATCTAATACAATCCAACCTAACCGAACCTATATACATCCCTAACTGAAGAGTGGCTTTTCCATCCTTTGAATATTACAAATGCAAGGACTGCAATACGTACTTGTGGTAAGTAAAAAAAAAATACACAATGCTTCATCACATCAGTTTAAATATTTCCTTGGACAAGACAAGGGCATATGACTAGACTGCCAACATAAAATGCAGACCTGTAAGAATGAGTTACCATAGAAGTGGGAAATACAAAGACTAATGTCGTAGATGAACACGACTTAACATGCCAGCTCTCATGACACTTTATACAGAACTAACATAGTAGTAAAGATACTTCATGCATAATCTTGTAGCATATGGAATCATATTAAACATGTAGGTCCTGGAAATAATTCCCAACATGCAACCATATTTACCTATTGGGCCTATGAGATGCAATACAAAAGGTAGGACACTAGTACAATAAAGATAATTATCAGCACCAACCATGTGTAATGCTGATTCATAAAATACATCATTTTTACAAGCTTAAAATTGCAATATGCAGGTATCTGTATATCTATATATATCATTGCTATGCTGTAAGTCGTTGTTCAGCATTTTGGATGAAATGTGTTTACCATTTACAATGCTGATTTTGGAGGCTGGGATAAGCAATCATGCTTGTCCTTCTCATCCATTTTTGAAGCTGGATCAATAGAATGAGATGACGTCACATTATGATACTTTTTGGCAATCATAAGATAGTTAGCTGATAATTTTAGGGCACTTTTTGTTATCATTAGAGGTAATTTTTTGTTTGACAGCTGCTTATAAGTTACATATGCATCAGAGTAATAGCAAGATGTGTTTATCGTAAAAGCAGCAGTATAATAAAACAGTTCATGAAAACTGTGGAGATCATTGCAATCTGGATAATAAAATCTTTGGAGTCTTCCAAACGTGGCCTCATCCTCTCGGTGATCTGTACAAGCTACCTGACCAAGAAGAAACATTACAAACATGACATAAATAGTCAGCTCTGAGTCAAGGATAGTTCATTTTAGCCTTCAGCATAACACAGGCATCGGGGGATATTAGCAGCCAAAATAACACTTGGAGCCATACATTTACGAAACATGACTGTAAGGACAGTCAACTGCATTTAACTATAACGAGCAAGAAAAATGAACTCCTTATTGGCAGCCTATCATATTCTATTACAACTGACAGTCATTTGGTTGTAGACAATTGATTCTTTACCTATGTCACAACTGATTCTTTTCTTAGGTAACTTAAAGGATTCAAAATAAGAAAACCACAATTCATTTGACTCCCATGACAAAGACAGTCACTTGAATTGTAAGGCAATTCTACAAAACAGTTCAGCCTAATCAATCATGAAAATTTTGGTATCAATGGATTCCTCTCATTCTCTGCTATCCAAGTAAATTGAAATCATTGTGTGGAAACCCTAAACCCCTACATTCTTGGCCCCGATAGCAGGGGAGGGCATGAAAGGTACCAGGACAATAACGGGCCAAAACATAAATATAAACAAAACGTTACCTTTCTGTTTTATGCATGGGGTTGTGCCTCCTGCAACACCTCCATGGGGGCCTACCACCCCCGGCTCTTGCCCAGGACAACAAAGAATCTTCCACATATTCACGGTAGGAGACAGCTTTGGACAGATTCACCATCAGGTGCTCCTGCATGGCTGTTGAACACTCTCTCCTGCTGTGAGTACACAGAGGATTCTTTGTATTTCGTTACGGGGTGTTGGTGTGTCACACAGCCCACTGCATTAGACAATATAGTGACTGATTTTGTGTATATTATACATATTTTACCACACAATTTCTCTGGTAACTTTCATGCCCTCCCCTGCAATCATGGCCAAGACTATCAGTAATGGGGAGGTTTCCACCAGACTTTAAAGTATTTTTCTTGCGCAGGGAATATTTTGTTTCTCATGCATGAAAAACATAATTTTGTCTACATTTGTGCAGACGTATCTGGGGACGGATGATGAAACAAGTGTGTGGAAAAGTCAAAAGAATTTTAAGCGTGGAAGATGATTTTAAAAAGATCTAAGTGTATGCGGAAAGTTACCCAAGAACTACATCTGCGGGGATAGCATTTGACCAAACTCTATAGTCTGGGGTTTCCACACAATAATCTTTGTATATTTGAGTGTTAGAGAGCAAGAGGAATCCATCGAAACCAAAATTGTTGTGATCCATTAAGCAGAACTATTCAATAAAATTGCCAATTGTATTTATCAATTGTACTTTAGGAGCTGATAATCATATCAAACTGATAGAATGCACAAAATGTTACTGTGTCAGTGGCTCGGGTAAGAAATATGTCATGGGCAGGTCTAAATCTCTTGCCCGTGGGAACCTAAACGGGTTAAACCACCTTGGAAGTCGGAATGAGTTGACCGTATTTTTCTAGACCTTGCTGCGAGTATCACCTTCTATCAGTGGATAAAACACCATATAGCATATCCTCCAGTGCCACTAGTAGTTCCGAGCTGCGATGTGGATCTTATGCAGAGGAATACACCATAACTGCACTATAATAGAGCTGCGGTTAATGTCGAGTTTGAAAAGGATACGCTACTGCAGGCAATTCTTTACTTGCTGACACTTCATTATCTTCGTCCGAGTCCATATAATCATCCTGCACACCGTTGTCTTCTACGTTTTCATCCATGGCATTTAGTATTACAGTTGCTATTATAATATAAAACTGCAGTTAGTACATAAACTACTCTTGCTCCAATACCATGCAAGAACGTGCGGCTTGCGTAGTGTGTTTAGGAAGGTTCGTTTGTTTACATGAAAAACGAGCCTAAAATTTATTTTTCAACTTTATCAGTTTTTCAGAGAAAAAATAAATGGATGTTCGCAGAGTATACTTTTTTTTTATTAGATTTGTTACCTAAAATATTTATTAGCTAGAAATTTCTATGAACATTGCTCACGTTCATCTAGGGATCATTATATTTTCAAATTTGATCGTTTCCGTGATAACTAATTGAACTTTAGTTTTCCTCACATATGAATTATATTTTGTAACCTATATACAAGGTATCATAAGTATTCATAAAAAATATTTTTTTGCCAAACAATCGACAAGCTAAACAGAATTATAATTTCTCCGTGAGTTACCATCAATAAATAAAAAAATATTTTGATAAAATTATGAAGTACTCTATGAAGGACATATGTTCAAAATCGAAACAGAAAATCCTCAAGAGATGCTGAGCAAACGTGGATAATTTGCTAGTAGACGTTGCAGATGTTTTCAACAATGACGTCAAAGACCAAAGTGACCAATCACACTACAGATATACCCTGGTGATGACGTCATAATCAGTGCTATCCAATCCGATCATACAAGTTTTTCAGAGTGACGTCAAGCTCGCAGCCGACCAATCCTTTCTCAGTTTTCAATAACTCTCGACCGAGGGAGAAGGTCTGGATGAGAGTCTGTGCTATCGCTCTCAGTTAACACACCTCGACTGCCCTTGCGTCCACTCAAGATGGGTATTTTGATCGCCAAGTTGTGGAGCCTCTTCGGCAATGAAGGTAAGGACTGGAGAAGCTCTGTGCTCTTGGCAGACGCTGAAACGAAAGCCAAGGGAGAGCTTTAAAAATTTCACACCCTTGGAGTAGGCCTAAAGACATCTGTTCTGTTGTTTTGATTATGGAAATGGATATTGACGGGGAGGGTGTAGGCCTCTATTTTTTCGATAGATGTGCCTAGCCAAGAGGGAATCGCGGGTTAGATAATTTGCGTGAAGGTTAGATGACGAAACCGTGTCTGCCACAAGTCGAGTCTCTTTTGACAGCTTATCAGTGAAGAAAATGCATTTAATTACTCAGAGATATTAAACTCGTGTTATATCCCTTGATACTGCAGTTTAGCTGAATTAATGATTTGATGCTGATTAGGTCTTCTAGCGTGCTTGAAGAGTATATTTTGTTTTTGTCATTGTTTTTTTTCTATATTTTTTTTCTGAGGGAAATTCTGGTTCAGTAAAGTTGATGAAAATGATAATTTGAACATAAATTCTAGTTTCCTAAATTGTATACACAGCTAATTGGAAATCTTCACTACCTTGATCTATTTCTCCGTATTTAAAAAAAGGAAAACACAGACAAAACACAAAGCAAATTTTTAATTACTTGGGTAGTCATGTATGTCAAGGTTGGGCACTGAAATTGAGGCCAAAATCTTTGTTCTTTTGGACCATTTCCTCTTGTTGTCACCTCTGTTGAAATGTACGAGTCATACCCCTTCTTTTATGCCAGTCTTTGTGTCGTTATTAACAGATATACTTCTTTCATTGAGTATTTATTTAAAGGGGTAGCAGATTCGTTATTACAGATTTTGCCTATTAATTTTGGGATGAGCACATCATGTGGAGCGCTGTTAAGTGTTAATATCCGAAAAGTCTGCTCCAAATTACATCCAGCAACATTAGAAATGAGTGACTTAACCAAACTGTCAAGACTAGGCTAATGCTAAAAAGGAGTTCTTATTTGAGGCAAGGTCAAGTGGAGACAAGTCAGATTTGCCAAGGTACAATAGTGCCACTTTACTCTTAGGTAGCAGCTGAAAGGTAAACAGGTTTTCGGAATCAGTAGATGAATTAACTTGTCTATGATTTAGTTGTTGCAGATTGAAAATGAAGGCGTTATGGAATAAGTAAGCTTAGTAGATTGTGAAGTTATTACTGTGGTTTATGTGCCTATGGCTTTTTGGCAGAGGCCAACAGACCCCCTCAAAGTATATTCTCGCAGGATGGAGCTTTGACTGATTCCTTCTTTGATAATGATTGGCAAAGGAAGCCGACAAATTGTTCATGTAATAATTATGATTAGGTGGTGAAAGGTTGCTCCTAACTTGTTTTTTTTAAATTATCAAGAGTAGGATTGCATCAAGCATCTTTATGGTTTTACACTTTGTGTTCTTTAAAAAAACTTACAACCCTCCAGCATATATGAACTGCCTATTCATTTGATGATAAAGCACTAGTGATCTGTTGCTCGGTTTTGTCAGAATTCATGGTTGAACAGCATAGAGGCTGCAATTGCAGGAAACATTCAGAATATCAATATTGTTTGCACTAGTATTCTTTATTTCTCTGCATTTTCAGGAAGTTGTGTCCTGGATAGTTATGATGTTTTTGTTTATTCTAATAATTAAATTACTTGTTTTCATTTTACAACAATATCAGAAAAAAACACTAAAAATGTTGATTCCTTATCCTGTTAACCTTGTACCCTGTGCATGTCTGAAACCTATTTTTGCAGTAGAAGAAACTTGAGTCCATCTTGATCTGGGTTGTCTAATTTTATTGTGATAATTTAGAAGCTAAATTATGAAATTATCAATTGCAAGTTAACTCTGGATGCGTAATTTGTCTCCAAACTCAATTTTAACATCATGCATTAGCAAATTGAAGATTCTGCTTGATAATAATTAATTCACTAAAATTATTGATCAACAGATGCTTTATAAGTTCTTAATACATAGAAGACAATACTGTTGTATACACCATCAGCATATAGATGTTTACAAATACAAATAGGAACACATTAGGTGAGTAAAAGCAATGGCTGTAGAAATATCATTTTCGTGGGATTCTGCTTTTGTTTTTTAAATCTGTGGGTAACTAGCAGTAGTTTACAAGATATTTTACTGTGCCTTTCAAGGCAGGATTTTTTCCTTGCTCATTGTAAAGCATGTATTTTCTTCGAATCCATGTAATTTAAACCTTGGTGTGATCTTAGATACCTATACACCTATGGGGCTGAGGCAATGCAAACAAATATCCACTATGTTTGTTATGGCAAGATACAGCTTGTAGACCTCCCAGGTCATTGCCAAATAAGTAACTAGTTTAATCTCATATCATGCCAGAATGTATTTAGCAAAGGTTTGTTAGAACCTTGACAGGCTTGGAGGCTGTGGCAGTTTGTGGAGGTGTGTTATTTACATTCACTGAAGATAAAAAATCATAATATTTAGGAAACTTTGTGGATCCTGTTTTTTTTGTAAATCCTTGGAGACTTAAATAATTATCTTGCATGACAAAGATCACAGAAAATAGTCTTTTACTACCTCTGCACCTATTAACACACAGACTGGTCAACAAACCACCTTCATGTATATTCTGTCCTATGTCTATCATAACAGAATGTATGTCGTGGAGGGTTTGTGGCATTTATCAAGGCACAAAGTGTTTAGTCTACAGCACTGCTTGATGTGGTCCTATGCTTAAGATTTCTCAATCATTTCTAAAATATGAGAACATTTATTTCATTTTTTCATCTCTATCAGAATTATGTATTTCTGATATAGATTTAATGATAGAAATGCTTTTTGGAATCATACATTTTTATTCATAACTTTTCTACATTAGTCCCAACAATCTTTTTAATTCAAGAGATATGTGACTATTTTGAAAACAAGCAAAAACAAGTTGTCAGTTTTTGTTATATTTCATTCCAATGAACTGATCTAGCCTGTTTGGGTTTGCAGTATGTATCCTTTGGAAGATTATTATCATGTGCTGAAAATTGTCTTTTTATACTAATGCTGACCAGCTAAGGGTTATGTAAAACATGCAAAGATTTTTCGATTATGGCGCAGATGCTTTTCATGGTGGCATGGAATTGGTAACAAGTGGATGTCCTCTTAGTATCGTTGGAGTTCTTTTTAAGTGAACAGGGAAACGTATGACTGAAGCGAGGATTATACTATAGCATGATAATTGACACAAGGAACCTGTATTACATAAATTGATTTTTTTTTTTTTTTTTTTTTTTTTTTTTTTTAGAATTTTTCGGTATTTCTAAACTAAGGGCACAGTGATATAGTGCTTTGTTTGTTAGAGGAGTATGTTTTTTATAATCTAATCCACAGAGATCATTATCTGGCATATTGTCTGAACTCTTTATCTTGCAGTCATTGGCAGGTTTGTTTTACATAATATTCAATTTATCCACTTCTAATGTTGTTTCAACTCTGACCCTGAAAAAAAGGATAATTCAGAATTTGTTTCAAGTGATTTGACATTTCAAAAACACAATTTGAATAAGTGTCTGTATACAGTGAAGAAGGTTTTAGATCATAGAGTATATGTCGGTTATTGACTACTAAGGTAAATGTTTGGAAGTGCAATGGTTATCAGATTTTTTTTTACCTGTTTAGCAATATTATGTATTATCAATTACCTATGTAATCACTATAGTCACCTTAATAGCCAACCTGGTTGAAAACAGTATAAACTAGAAATGATGGATGGGCATGATTTCTTAGCAATGCAGATGTAATTATGGGGCTTTTGGTGAAGAAAATGGCATGCAAATTAGTTTTCCCTTTTTGCCGGAGGAATTGCTCTTAGATTCCATCAAACTTGGTGGAAAATCTGTATTCAGGGCAACTAAAAACATGCATGGAAAAGATTTTTTTTATTTATTTTTTTATGGGGCAGATTGACATACTTCACTTGTGTGTGTGTGTGTAGGTGTTTTTTTTCACTCACATTTGAATATTAGGCTATATGCTAAAGCCATTTATATGTGATAGAAATAGGTACTGGAATAAGAGGATTACTTACTGCTGTGAGCATGTTTTCTCAGGTAATCCCGTCTCTGTCGTCCTCCCCTCTCTCTCTCCTCCCTTCCTTTCCTCGTTAC
>NW_020871008.1:174665-177165 GCF_003789085.1 Penaeus vannamei | reverse complement strand
ATTCATTCATTCATCCATATATACATATTCATACACGTACACATACATACATAATCATTAACTTTTTCTACCCTACGTCTCTCTTTTCTTCCCTTCACTCTTTCTATCCCTCTCTCCCCCCTCTCTCCAATTTCATTATCACTGTCAGCGTTCTACCTCTCCTTCCCTATTCCCCTTCCTAAGCACAGCCTCAACCCGCCGAGATAAAGCCATTTAAATCGTACGCCTTTTACAAGCGCTGCGTGACATCTATAGGTCAAATTTAATGACACGCCCACGTCATCAAGGACTATTACCTAAATACTTATTGACTGATACGAGCGCTGCACCAACCCGCGTTCGTATGCAATCTCCGCCAACCTACATTCTCAATGGCATGGCGATGGTTTCTTGGTATGGCGAAAACCCTTTCCCGCATGGCGACCTGCATTCCAGGTCGACGCTTGCGCACTTGGCGATTCACTAATGCTGTTCCTCACCCTCTTCATCCTCTTTTACCGTTAGTTCTTCTCTCGCGTTCTCAGTCTCCGCCTTTCTGCAGCTACAGGCACGTTGCCACTCTCTTCACCTGGCATGTCTGCCGGTAATGTCCAAATCTCGGCGTTGATGGACGAGCATCGGTTCCGTGGTTCGCATGTTTGTTTTCGCTTTTTGGTCTTTGGGAGCATCGGCCTCAACGCTGTCAAAAGCCGACCCGGCATGGGAGCGTCAAGCCTAAAAACCCACGTGAGTCATGGCTTCACGCCCTCGACGACGTGCATTCCAAGCGAGTTAGGAAGCACCTCCGCCCTCGCAGCGTTTCACGAGGACGAGCTGATCCGCCCGTCAGCCCTCGCCCTCCTGCCCCTTCGCCATTAACACTAATCATATGAAGCTCCAAATCAACCGTCTGCCGCCTGGGTCTTCGCCGAGTCCGCTTCGGTTTCTCTTAGCTTGGAACTTTAAGCTTTACATCACAGAGCGGAAGAGAAAGTGCCTATTAAATCTGGATAGACCGATAAGCCGCTATTTACTCGAATGAAATACTCGTCGCCTTTACTCGCACGGCCCTTCCGCCGATCCCTCACCGCGAGGTTCGGCCGGATACGGGAGCCAATAAATCACAAAGATAAAATAAATATACCTCTCGCCCCTCTGTGTGAACTGCTATTAGCCCGCCGTCTGCGCCGTCCACGCGGACCTCACCGTTCGCTCTCCACTCCGTCCCCTCGCCTCGCGCCCAACCCCTCGCCACAGATCACCTCAACGCACTTTTCCCCTCCCCTTTGACCCAGCCCCTCTTAAAGGCCACCTCCCCCTTGGCCCAACCCCTCTTTAAGGCCACCTCCCCCTTAGCTCAACCCCTCTTTTAAGACCACCTCCTTTTCAATGCAGCCCGTCTTTTAAGACCAACTCCTTAACCCAACCCCTTTTTTAGGACCCCTCCCCCTTAGACCAAATCCTCCTTTAAGAGGTGAGTGAGTCCCCTCTGTCCCCATCCCCTCCCCCAATTCCATCCACTTTCCCTCTCCCTCCTCTTTCCCTTTCCAGTCCTCCCTTCCTTTTCCTTACCGAAGAGTCCTTTCCCTTTCCCTCCCCCTCCTCCCCCTCTCCCCTTCGGACCTTCTCCCCTCCGTCCCTCGCGTCTTTCGTGTGTTTAGGTGGTCCCTTTGTTTGACCTGAGCTCCGTGGGTCACATTACACGACCTTATTAGCGCTTATGCCACGCAGCCTTCATACGGCCAGGGACGGAGCAGAAGTGAAAGAGGGGAGATGGAGAGACAAGGGGAGTTCCGACCCAGATAATGAAAGGGCGCCCTGAACCCAGGGAGGGATTGGCTCGAAGCGAAGCCTGCAAGAGGAAGAAAAGAGGAGAGGGAGTCACAAACACAAACACATGCATGCATGTAAACGGAGGGAGGGAGGAGAGAGAGGGAGATATAGAATAGAATAGAAAGAAAGAAGAGAAAGAGAAGAGAAGAGAAGAGAAAGAGGAGAAGAGAAGAAGAGAAGAGAAGAGAAGAGAAGAGAAGAGAAGAGAAGAGAAGGAGAAGAGAAAGAGAGAGAAGAGAAGAGAAGAGAAGAAGGAGAAGAGAAGAGAAGAGAAGAGAAGAGAAGAGAAGAGAAGAGAAGAGAAGAGAAGAGAAGAGAAGAGAAGAGAAGAGGAGAGGAGAGGAGAGGAGAGGAGAGAGAGAGGAGAGAGAGAGGAGAGGGAGGAGAGAGAGAGAAGAGAAGAGAGAGAAGAGAAGAAGAGAGGGAAAGAGAGAGAGAGGCTAGAAGGACGCAGTCGTCACAGGGGGAGAGCCCAGGGGAAGGAAGGGCGTTCATCACACGTGCGGTTTGCAAAGGTTTATCAAGGTGGTGTTGATTCCCCGCGACGAGATAAGAACGTAAGGAAGGAAAGATGAGAAAAGAGCGGCGATAGAGAGGCCGGAGCGGGGTAAGCAAGAAGCAGATCCAGCTGATGGAAGAGAGAAGCAATCGGAAAGCGTGCAAGGGAAGAGGCCCGCGGGAAAGGAGA
>NW_020871008.1:154665-157165 GCF_003789085.1 Penaeus vannamei | reverse complement strand
TGCATACATACATACATACATACATACATACATATAATATATATATAATATATATATATATATATATAATATATATATACATATAATACATTATATATATATACATATATACATATATATATATTACATATATATATATATATATATATATATATATATATATATACATATATACATATATTATATATATATATTATATATATATATATATATATTATATACATATGCATATGCATATACATATACATATATATACATAATATATACACCACACATATATATATACACACAACAGTATATAATAAATATAAATATAATAAATATATATAAATATATATATAAACATAATACACATACACACACACACGTGTGTGTGTGTGTGTGTGTGTGTGTGTGTGTGTGTGTGTGTGTGTGTGTGTGGTGTGTGTGGTGTGTGTGTGTGTGTGTGTGTGTGTGTGTGTGTGTGTACCCGTGTATGGTGTGTTCGTGTGTATGTGTATATGTGTATGTAAAAGTGTGCATGTGAATACATGCATGTATCTGTATGTGTGTGTGTGTGTGTCTGTTGTGTGGGTGTGTCCGCTGTTGCATGTGTGTATGTGTGTATGTGTATGTGAGTGTGTGTGTGTGTGTGTGTGTTGTGTGTGTGTGTGGTGTGTGTGTGTGTGTGTGTGTGTGTGTGTGTGTGTGTGTGTGTGTGTGTGATGTGTGTGTGTGTATGTGTGTGTGTATGTGTGTGTGTGTGTGTGTGTGTGTATGTGTGTATGTGTGTGTGTGTGTGTGTGTGTGTGTGTGTGTGTGTGTGTGTGTGTGTGTGTGTGTGTGTGTGTGTGTGTGTGTGTGTGTGTGTGTGTGTGTGTGTGTGTTTGTTTTATATATACATATATATACATATATAAATATAATATACATATATATATATATATATACAATATATACATATATATACACATCCATGTAGATATATGTATACTATACATACATAAATGTATAAATATATATATATATATATATATATATATTATATACATATAAACATATAAACATATATATATATATATATATATATATATATATATATATATATATATATATACATACATACACACACACGTACACATACGTATAGGTATGTCTTTATACATATATACTATAATGAACATACATATAATAAATACACATATACACCGTACGTAAGTACTGTATAAAGGCATCCTCGGATGCAGACCGGATACGCATCAACCCCTCAGCGAGACGGTCGGCGCCCAAACAAATAGATCGAAACCGAATGAAAATTGGTTGGGGCCCGACGAGGGGGTCTCTTTTGAGGCCATTCTAAAGATTCCAGGAGATTCCCATTCCAGCCAAGCGGACAAGGCTGTTTCAGACACCCAGACGCTGAGGCGACCGCTGGCACGGCCGCCGTCTTCGAGTGAGCTGGACACGGCACAAATTTTATCAGTCGTGCTCTGCTGAATCTCTTGTTTGCCCGCCTCGCCCGATTACCGTACGGGGATTGCCGACAATATGGCTGACACGACCAACTGTTGGTGCAGCTCCTTAGACTTCCCTCCAATGACACAACTGACCGCCGGATAATGCTCAAGACAATGGCTCGCTTCCTCACTTCATTCTCACCGACTGAAATGAGGGGTCTCCCTGTTCCTCTTCGCCTCACGGGCTTATTTGATTCAAACTGGATTCCCCAAAACCCTGTAACCCTGGAGAGATTCCTCCATTTAAGACAATACATTCCCTGCACTATTGGAAGCCCTCACAGACGTACAAATGACATCGGTGAAATAACGTGCTGCACATTCGTCCTGCCACGATCAGCCAGAACCTCCTTCCCCGGCCGCTCATCTCCCGCCACGATAAAAGCCTCCGAACTCCATCCTCTCCGCTATCATGGCGACCGCTAATAAATAATGTCCCGATGCTTGATTCCGCCGGCAAGTGACCCACAGCTGACTAGGATAATAAAACGTTTACATAAAACGGCTTTATCCAGCCTCGCTAGGCGGGCGATCCGAGGGGAAGAGTCTGGCCCGACGGGGAGGACGCGAGGGGAATGACGTACACCACATGGCCGCGGGAGATGAGGCCGCAGATTGAGAGGATTGAAGGAAAAGCAGGCCTTGCAAGGCGGTTGGGAGAAGGGCGCCCATGAGCTAATCGGAGCCACGCCATACGCCCTCCCGACCGGCCCGGAAGATGGACCTCCTCTCGGACAGTTCAGGTTAGTTTATGCAAGTGAGTCACAATATGCTGCCTCAGCCTTATAAAGCGCTGCTGCACGCCCTGTCACTTAAACCGCCCTATATAACGGGCATACACTTTCTCTAGTAAAACTCATGGCCTCCGAAAGGCATCGGAAGATTTTACCTAATTTCTAGGACAGCTCCACCAAACTAAATCACTCGCTGTTAGAAGACGCGTCTAACCTTACACTCCAATACTTACAAACTGGAGGAGTGTAAAAAGGTCCACAACTCGTTCA
>NW_020871008.1:142165-147165 GCF_003789085.1 Penaeus vannamei | reverse complement strand
AAGTAATTAGTTAAATTGCTTAAATGCCCTTTCTAACTACAAGCACGATGCAAAGGTCAAGGTCAAACAGCAAGGGAAAGAAAAAAAGTGGAAAAAATAAAATACTAAAGGTGTCATGAAAAGGTAAAAAGAAAAAAAAAAAAACATGAAAAAGTACAATTCAGAGGGTTAAAAAATATATAAAATAGTAAAAAACAAGGCACGGCGAACCCCGTTCAAAAGTGAAGAGATAGACAGAAAAGCGAAGAAAAAAGCAGAGGCTCATAAATGCACTGAATCGCGGCTTTCCCGGGAGCGAGCGCGGATTCCGAGCGCGGAGAAAAACCACGAGGCCAAGGATCCCGCGAGAAGGCCCATTGACCCCCCTCCCCCCCTCCCCTTTATGACCTAGCTCGACCCCCAATTTACTCCCAAATAGAGAAAAAAGATAAGAGAGAAATCCGAATCTTGCCTTTTCGGATCAGTCAAGCCAAATAAATGAAAAAGTACATATTTAGGGACAGCTACTCTGATATGGCTGTCGGAAGCATGCAGTACGAAAGGAGCAACGGGAGAGGGAAGGAGAAGGAGAGGGGGAGAAAGGGGGAGATGGAGAAGGGAGGATGGAACTGTTGGAGGAAGAGAGGGGAAAAAGTTAGAGTGGGAGGAGAGGGAAAGGGAGAGAGAGTGGAAGAGGAAGTAGGAGGAGAAGAGGAATAAGGACGGATTGTGGGTGAGGGAAAGGAAAAGGCAGGGAGAGTGGGATGGTAAAAGGAAAAGGGAGGGATGGAGAGTGGGAGGGTAAGATCGGGGAGAGTGAAGGAAAAGAGGACACGCTCTTGCCTCTCTTGCTCCCTCGTCTCCCGTTCTACCCCTTCTGTCTCTCTTTCCCTGCCTCTATCTCCCTCTGTCCCACATCCACTCTACCCCCCCTCCCTCTCAGTACCCCACCCCATGTCTCCCTACTTCTTTATCCCCCCCCCGCCCCCCATTCTTACTCTCTTCAACACCCTCCTCCCTACCTTTCTCTTTCGCCCTCACTCTTTCCCTCCCTTTCTCCCCCTTTCTGTCTCAATTTTATGTTTCCTCTTGCAAGCATTGGCCTTCGTCCATACAAATAACAACATCAATAAAATACAAATATTAAAGGACAATATTCTCTTGTCGTAACATGTACGAAAACAAAGACAATGGGAAACAAAATCAATAAGAAAAACAACTGTCGTAACAATATCAGCAACAACACCGGAATGCAGATTAAAGTTTGATCATTACAGCTCTTCAAGAAACTGGAAAATTGGATAAGGATCACCAGAACTGGGGAGGGGAGGGGAGGGGAGGGGGACTGGAATGAGGGAAGGGGGCTGGAAGGGGGGAGGCGGCCTGAAGGTGAAATGGCTGAGACACAAAAGAGGAGAGGAAGGGCGGCGTCGGGTGCTGTAGGCGTGACAGACAGCATCAGCTTTAATATTGCTGACTCTCTTACCTCCTGAAAACATTCCCTTTGGCAAAACGCCCCCCCCCCCCCTTACAAGACATACGCAGCAAAGAAAGTTTTCTTCTTATTAGAAAAAAAAAGAAAAAGGGGGAAAATAATCAAAGTACAAGTACCACAGATTTTTCTTATATTTTTCCCCAACATATATCCCGGATGAGGAGGAATAAAACAATGATAACGATGAAGACAAAAATGATGAAACAGACACATCGCTTGGCTTAATCAAATCCAAAGAAGCCGCCCTTCCGAGGCGGCTGGAAGCGACGGCGCGGCCCCACAAGCGGCCGCTTTCTGACTGAGCGGCCGCGACGGCTGGCCTGGCGGGACTGCCTTTGGGAATGCATCGCTTTTGCTTTATTATTTACATCTTACAGCGCCGACACCACTGGCCATCGGCAGCGTAGTTTCATTATACAAGCCATCCTGTCACTTCGTCTAATGAAGTTATTCAACAAAATTTCTCTATTGCCGTGTCGCACGAAGGTCGCGTCGCACGAAGGCCGTGTCGCACGAAGGCCGTGTTAGGCGCAAAGCTACACGTAACACGGTGTGGGAAAGGGAGTATCCGAACTATAAAGCGCAAACCATGATCACATCTATAAAATATAATCCGAACCCTAAAAAACTATTCACAGACTTCGTTTGAAAATGCACACATGGAAAAAAAAAAATAAATAAATAGAGGAACATCATCATTGAGTGAAAAAACAACAACATAGAAACAGTTAAGCAACGATCCGCCTCATCGCATCATTGCCCCAAAACAAGCAAAACAAACCTAGAAACCGACGGACAACAGCGATTAGCAGCGCCGCCGCTCGCGTCCGAAACGCGAACGGCGCCATCAGAGCGATAATAACCCATCATCAAATGCAAACACGAACGCAACTCGTGACGTCATTGTCGCCGACCCAGCTTGGGTCTCGAAGGACGCCGTCGCGCGGAGTGCCGTGCAAGATGCCGGCAGCGAATCGTCTACTCCCCTCGATGCTCTCGCCGATGAAAAACGGGCAAATAGTAATTATTAAAATAAGGAGTAATATAAAATAGTAATAAATTAATTTGCTTAGAGGGGGGTAACATAAGTAATGGATCGCATCATTACAGTAAGGAATGATAGTGTGATTCCAATCATAATACTATCTTCTACTACAGCTTCTGTTCCCATAACGTATCTCAAAACTTTTAGCTTTATTGTCCCAATTAAAACTACTATCGCTAGGTACAGTGCCTGACAAAAGTCTTATAATGAAATGAAGCTTCGAATCGGTCTCGCCCTATACAAAAAGTGTGGTGTTCGAAACGGAATTCGAAACATGTTTGACCGCGACTACACTATTCCTGCTTCTAGGCGATGGTTCAGTGGTAGAGCACTGGCTTTGCAACTGCAAGGCTCTGGGTTCGTGTCCCTCTCAGTCGACTCAACTGTTAGTGTGTACTAGCAAGCTAGAATATTACACTTAACAAAACTACTATTGTATCAGTAAAACGGCTGTTCCTATATATTAACTGTACAGTTTCTACAACTCTGCTACTACAATAACTATTACGTGCACTACTAATACGACCACCACAATTGCAGTTCTACTAGCAGCACGACCGTCACTGCCGATTCACGATCCACCTGGCTAGTACAGCTGCAACTCTCGCTACTACAACTGTTATACCGTTTTTGTATTTGTTCTGGGCATCGGCTACACGCTCCGACACGCCGATCGGCCCACAGAAAATATGTCCACACTGTTTGCACTTTGTAATGAGGGGCCTTTTCCCCAGAGTTATTTCTAAAAGGGCAGCGCAAATAAAAGGGGTGATACCGCATGAATTTGGCCCGAAAGCAGTGGTAACTGAAATTATATAAAAGTGATGGTAGTAACTAAAACGACTGGAAATGAAGTAAAAAACAAAAATATAAAAAATAATACTATTGCAACTAATGCTAATGACGATGATACTAAAATATCGGTAATAATAATACAGTGATAGTGATAGTAACAACAAAAATAACAAGGCCAATAGCAGTTACGTAGTAAACTACATAGCTGTGGTAGAAGCAACAACAGAAGTCGTAGTATTGTCTAAAACAACATTCATTAGGGCCTAATTAGGGAAGTGTTCAGGCCGCGCAACCTCTGCCGCCAGCTTACTCCATTTCATCCCTAGACAATCCCTGGGCGAACGAGCAGGCTGGGTCTTCCGGTCGCCAGCGCTACCAGGAAGACTGCACAAACCTTTCCCGGGAGGCCTAACGCCTAAATATAGGTCTGAAACAATCACTAAAAATTCTGTCATCTATTTCTTGGCCCACAGGCAGGCCCCTAACTCACATGTCGTAATTCATCACTCTTTTTTAGTGTACTCGAGTTCATTCCCAAATCTATTCAACCCAAGATCCCCACTAAGATCGGGGCGCGTGGTCCCGGGCCATGGGCAACCACGCAATGAATTCTCTGCTAACAACCTTTATTTCACAGAATCTCTTACCATCCCGAACGCGGTCTTTCACGCAAATGTGCTCTGACATCGTGGTTGAAGTTGCAGGTGTGCAAGGTCAGGGAAATCCATCCATCCATTTCTCTCTCCCTCCCCCCACCCTCCCTCCCTCCCTCCCCTCCCTCTCTCTCTCTCTCTCTCTCTCTCTCTCTCTCTCTCTCTCTCTCTCTCTCTCTCTCTCTCTCTCTCTCTCTCTCTCTCTCTCTCTCTCTCTCTCTCTCTTGTCATTACAAATTATGTAGCGACACTTGTCTCCGGGTCGCAATCCAATTTTCAAAGAAAATACCATTAACATTAATGAATATGAATAGACATCGCATATCCATTTATCAAAAAGTATTAAACATAAAAAATCTACATCGTTCCCGTGGCGTCTCTGCACTAAACGGCTTGTATAATCTTAAAAGCACGCGGTATGCTTAACTCATCCGACGTGTGTAATAACGGCAATATATGCTAACAACCCGGACGTAAATGAAGCCTGACTTTTAAGGAGGTTTTGGCTACAAGGATAATGGATAAATAAATTGACAAGGACAATGGATGGATAAATCCCTGCTTTTAACACGTCGCAATCACGATCACCGTTAAAATAAGATACGTCTAGGCATTCGCGGTTGAGCGATGTTGTGGGCTGTGTCAGTTTTGTGTACACAAAATAAAGACAGGTAAACACATACACGCGCTCACACATACAGCTACATACTCATGCATATATATATACATATCCATGAATATTTATACATATGTACACAGATATCGGCAAGTTTATCCAAAAATATACACGTATAAACGTATATTTATGTATAAATATATAGATTAATATACACACACACACTAATAAACATATAAATAAATAAATAAATATATATATATAATATACATATATATATATATATATATATATATATATATATATATATATATATATATATATATATATATATATATATGTGTGCGTGTGTGTCCACATGCGTGTGCGTGCGTATATATCTATACATATATATATACTTATATGTATATATATATA
>NW_020871008.1:137165-139665 GCF_003789085.1 Penaeus vannamei | reverse complement strand
ATATATATATGTATGTATGTATGTATACAGAGGGAGGGAGGGAGGTAGGGAAGGAGGGAGGGAGAGAGATAGAAATAGAGATAAAGATAGAGAGAGAGAGAGAGAAAGCGAGAGAAAGACAGAAAGCGAAAGAGAGAGATAAAGAAAGAAAGAGAGCGAGAGTTCGTCCAAAAATGCACAAACTCACCAGACAAAGAGGATATTGAGAACAATATACAAAACAGTGATGCATCAGTAACATTCATAATTCAAGATGCAACGCCATTTCAATGCTGTGCGCGTGTCCATCTATCCTTCCCTCTGTCTATCACACTGCGCGCCCTCTGATCCTCGGCGCTTTTAGCACGAAAGCCTCGGCAGGATATTCGTGCAACGGATTATCTGTTTCAGCTTAGCTGTAGTCCTAATGAATTGCATATTTTTCGCATTTGCAAATGAAGTGGCTGTGCTTGCCTCGTGCGGATGCCCGATGGAAGGCACGGACGCGGTTGAAAAGCCGGGGGGAGAAGAGGAGGAGGGGAGAAAGGATATAGGGATGAGGAGGGGAGAAGAGAGAAGGGGATGAGGAGAGGAGAAGAGAGAAGGGAAGGAGGGAGAAGAGATAAAGGGAAAACGAAAGAGATAGGGAGCAGGGACATGAGAATCAGGAAAGAAAAGAGGAAAGGCGGAGGTGAAGAGGGATAATGGAGGAGGAACGGGAAGGTGAAAGTGGGAGAGAGAACAAGAGAGAATGAGGGAGACAAGAGGGCGAAGGCAGGAAGAGAGAGGGAAGAGGGGAGAGGCCAGAAAAGGCCGAGGGGGAAAGACAATGAGGAACAGACTGGCCCGAAGCTTTTGCTGCTTCTCTCCGGCGAACGACAATCAGACGTCGAGCTGGATGGGCCTTGACGGATCTTAAATGCCGCGAGACAAGAGAGGGAGAGAGGGAGAGGAAGGAGAGGCAAAGAGGAAGACAATTAAAGAAATCGAAGAAAGAAAAATGGAGGAAAGGAAAGAGAGAGAGAGAGAGAGAGAGAGAGAGAGAGAGAGAGAGAGAGAGAGAGAGAGAGAGAGAGAGAGAGGGAGAGAGGGAGAGGGAGAGGAGAGAGAGAGAGAGAGAGAGAGAGAGAGAGAGAGAGAGAGAGAGAGAGAGAGAGAGAGAGAGAGAGAGAGAGAGAGGGGGGGGGGGGGGGGGGAGAGGAGAGAGAGGGAGAGAGAAGAGAGGAGAGAGAGAGAGAGAGGGAGAGGGAGAGGGAGAGGGAGAGAGAGAGAGAGAGAGAGAGAAGAGAGAGAGAGAGAGAGAGAGAAGAGAGAGAGAGAGAGAGAGAGAGAGAGAGGGAGAGAGAGAGAGAGAGAGAGAGAGAGAGAGAGAGAGAGAGAGAGAGAGAAGAGAGAGAGAGGAGAGAGAGAGAGAGAGAGAGAGAGAGAGAGAGAGAGGGAGGAGAGAGGAGAGAGAGGAGAGAGAGAGAGAGAGAGAGAGAGAGAGAGAGAGAGAGAGAGAGAGAGAGAGAGAGAGAGAGAGAAGAGAGATAGAGAGAGAGAGAGAGAGAGAGAGAGAGAGAGAGAGAGAGAGAGAGAGAGAGAGAGAGAGAGAGAGAGAGAGAGAGAGAGAGAGAGGGAGAGGGAGGAGGGAGGGAGGGAGGGAGAGAGAGAGAGAGAGAGAGAGAGAGAGAGAGAGAGAGAGAGAGAGAGAGAGAGAGAGAGAGAGAGGAGAGAGAGAGGGAGAGAGGGAGGGAGAGAGAGAGAGAGAGAGAGAGAAGGAGAGAGAGAGAGAGAGAGAGAGAGAGAGAGAGAGAGAGAGAAGAGAGAGAGAGAGAGAGAGAGAGAGAGAGAGAGAGAGAGAGAGAGAGAGAGAGAGAGAGAGAGAGAGAGGAGAGAGAGAGAGAGAGAGAGAGAGAGAGAGAGAGAGAGAGAGAGAGAGAGAGAGAGAGAGGAGAGAAGAGAGAGAGGAGACGTGAAAACCGAGATGCAAGAAGAGAAAGACGCAACGGGCAGAGACGCGAGAGGAGGAGAGCCGCCTGACACGCGACCGCAGACCGACCCAAACGAGGAAGCCCTGGAGCACGCTCTACGGCACCCCCCCCCACCCCACCCCATAAGTCAACCCCTTGATGTCCCTATGAAATTAAAAAGAATTTCTGACGGCGAGGAAGTCGTTCGGCCTCTGGCAATTGGTCGTCGCTACCCCCCCCCCACCCGTCACCCGTCTGCCTCTCACGCCTTCCAGCTCCTCCCCTTTCCTTTTCTTCACCTTCTCACCTGCCCATTCTCTCGGCTCCCATCCTCTTCCTTCCCTTCCTCTTTCCTCAACCCCGTTCCTTCCCTTCGCCCCCGCCCCCTCCATTTCCAGCTGCTCTTTCCCCTCTCTTCTTTCCGTGTGAGAGCCCCCCCCCCCCCCCGAGTGCCTCTTCTCTCACTTCCATATGGCTCTTCCTTCTGCTGGCGAGCAGGGTCCTTCGCGCTTCAGCACACGCGCTGTTTCCTGCCTTGCTTTCCTCTCTAACACGCTCCTTAGGCTTTT
>NW_020871008.1:122165-129665 GCF_003789085.1 Penaeus vannamei | reverse complement strand
CTGCACAACCGAACTACATGGTGTCCATCACTTCGTCGCCTTTACTACATCGGACCATCCTCACTATGGCCTGAATTAATACCTAAAAATGATAACCTCCTCAGATATAAAGAGACTCCCTTCCCTCAAAGCTTGGTCCCATCCCCTCCTCCCAGGCCTCTCTTTGATCGCATTAATGGGAAAATGTAATTCCATCGCGGTGCCGGTGCACCAACTCTGCTTACTCCTTCCTTAAGAAAGGGAGGAACAGGAAGAAGAAAAAGGGGGAAAGGAAGAATAGGAAGGGGAAGTGAAAAAAATTGGAAGTGGAAGAAGGAGGAGAGGTGGAGGACGGAGAATGAAAAAAGGAAACAAAAGAAGAAAAAACAAGAGAAGAAGAAAAGAAAGGGAGGAGGAAAAATAACATTTAATAAAGGAGGAAGAAACAGAGGAGAAAACGAAAGACCATAACCAGGATCTGATGAAGCGGCGAAAAGGGAAGAATAATAATAAATACTAATAACGACTCATCGGTCTCTCCCGTACACATGCCTCTCACGGCGTCAGTCTCGTTCAAAGGACCCTTCGACCAGGCGTCAAATAGTTTTTCACGCACATGGACTCTCACTCTGGCACACACTGATATGCTGGTGCTCACTCACACACTCACAGATGCACGGCCTCTCTCTTCTTTTTTTTTTTCTCCCCCCCCCCTCTGTCTCTCTACTTCTTTCTTTCTCTCTCTCTTTACTTCTTTCTTTCTCTTTCTCTCTACTTCTTTCTTTTCTTCTTTCTCTCTACTCTTTCTTTCTCTCTTCTATCTACTTTTTCCTTTCTCTTTCTCTCTCTCTACTTTTTTCTTTCTCTTTCTCTCTCTCTACTTTTTTTCTCTTTCTCTCTACTTCTTTCTTTCTCTCTCTCTCTCTCTCTCTCTCTCTTACTTCTTTTCTCTCTCTCTCTCTCTCTCTCTCTCTCTCTCTCTCTTCTCTCTTCTCTTCTCTTCTTTCTTTCTTCTTCTCTCTCTCTCTCTCTCTCTCTCTTCTCTCTCTCTCTCTCTCTCTCTCTCTCTCTCTCTCTCTTTCTCTCTCTCTCCTCTCTCTCTCTTCTCTCTCTCTCTCTCTCTCTCTCTCTCTCTTCTCTCTCTCTCTCTCTTCTCTCTCTCTTCTTTCTTTCTCTCTCTCTTCTCTCTCTACTCCTCTCTTCTCTCTCTCTCTCTCTCTTTCTCTCTATCTCTCTCTCTCTACTCCTCTTCTCTCTCTCTCTATCTCTGTCTCTCTTCTCTTTCTCTCTTCACTCTCTCTCTCTTCTCTCTCTCTCTCTCTACTTCTTTCCTCTCTCTCTCTCCTCTCTACTTTCTCTCTCTTCTTCTTTCTCTCTCTCTCTCTCTCTTCTTTCTTCTCTCTCTCTCTACTTCTTTCTTTCTCTCTCTCTCTCTCTCTTCTTTCTTTCTCTCTCTCTCTTACTTTTTCTTTCTCTCGTCTCTCTCTATTCTTTCTTTTCTCTCTCTTTCTCTCTTCTTTCTCTCTCTCATCTCTCTACTCCTTTTTTCTCTCTCGTGCTCTCTTCTCTCTCCTCTCTATCCGTTTCTTTCTTCTCTCTCAAATTCGTCTCTTTACTTCTTTTCATTCTGCTCTCTCTCTCTTTACTTCTTTTTTCCCTCTCTACTCTCTCTCTACTCTCCTCTCTACTTCTTTATTCTTCTCTGTCTCTCTCTCTACTTCTTCTTTCCTCTCTCCTACTCTCTCCTCATTCTCTCTCTCACTCCTCTCCTTCTTTCTCTCATACTTCTTTCTTATTTCTCTCTCTCTCTCTACTCTTTCTGTTAGTTCTCTCTCTCTTCTACTACTGGTCTTTGTCTCTCTCTCTTCTCTTTCTACTATCTCCTTTGTCTTTCTCTTCTCTACTTCTTGCTTATCTCGCTTCTCTCTCTCCTCTTACTTCTTTTCTCTCTTCTCTCTCTCTCTACTTCTTTCCTCTTCTCTCTCTCTCTCCTTCTTCTTTCTCTCTCTTTCTCTCTCTTCTCTCTTCTTTCTCTCTCTCTCTTCTCTCTCGCTCTTTCTTCTTTCCTTCTCTCTCTCTCTCTCTCTCTCCCTCTCTCCTCTCTGCTCTCTCTCCTCTACTTCTTCTCTCTCTTCTCTCTCTCTTACTTCTTGTGTCTCTTCTTCTCTACTTCTTTCTTTCTCTCTCCTCTCTACTCTCTCTAAGGAAAGACTGAGACGAGTACCTGAGAGCTTCTCTCTCTCTTCTCTCTCCTCTACTTCTTTTCTCTCTCTCCTACTCCTCTCTCTCTCTCCTCTCACTCTCTATATATTATATATATATATATTATTATATAGTATTATATATTAATACTTCTTTCTCGTGATCCTCTCTCTCTCTCTCTACTCTCTCATCTCTTCTCTTTCTCTCTCTCTCTCTCTCTCTCTCTCTTGCTCTCTCTCTCAGTGCTGTGAACATTTGTTGACTCTAACTCACTTCTTTTTCTCTCTCTCTCATTCTAGCGTCTTCTCTCTTTCCTTCTCTCTCTGTCTATCTATCTTTATCCTATTTCTTCTCTGTTCTAGTTCATTATCTCCTTTCCTTTCTCTCTGATCTATCTATTTTCTTTTCCTTCACTTCTCTTCTTTACTTCTATCTCTTTCCTTATCTCTCTTTTATCTATCTCTTCACTTCCTCCTATGCTTTCATTATATCTATCTCTTCCTTCTCTCTCTTTTTTATCAATATCTCTTTCCTGTCTCTCTACATCTATACTAATCTCTTTCTCTTCTGCATCGCTGAAACGCTTTTTATCTATCTCTTTCCTTACCTCTCTGTCAATCTATCTCTGTACCTCTCTCTTTTCTAGCTGATCTCTTTCCTTCTCTAACCTATATTTCATGCTATCATCTTTCCTTCTCTCTCTCTGTTACATCTATTCCTATCTGTCGTCTAGCTCGTTTTCCATAACTACATCTCCTATTACGTATCTGACTTTTCCTGTGATCATCTAACTGCGATCTCCATCTCACTGCTATCTTCTCTGTCTCTCTCTCTTCTCTCAATGACATATCTGATGAATACATCTTTACGAACATCATCTACATTAATACATAATACAACATTATGCGGTGCATACTCACATAACAATCTTCCACGAATCTCTCATCAACTCCCCTAACCCCTCAAACAAACACTTAGACTGTTCTTCACAGATGGTTTACTACATCCACAAGTCTCCCTTGTGGCTCCCCGTGCGACCAGCGACAGCTAGCGATCCGCTACTGAACGCAGGATCGCAGCCGCCGCGCCGAGGACTCACGCCCACCGCTCGCCCTTGGCAACTTCACATATGCCTTAATGCTTCCGACCTCTGGTTCGGCGCTCCCACAGCAGACCAAATTTCGCCAAAGGGTTGCACTGGCGCTGACGAGGCAGCCAGTCCGTCTCCGGCTCAACGTCGACTTTGGAGCGGCATGAAGCCCGCCCATGTTCCCCGCCCTGCCACACTGGTTAACTGCTGCTGCTAGGCAAAGCCCAATCGGTCGTTCACGCGCGCTATTAACAGCGATGCCTTTCAACCATCAATTCAATCGTCTTTCCGTCGGTGCGTCGGTCACGGATAGTTACACTGACCAATTTACCATCAAAACGCCACTTAACGTCTTACTACAATGAAACACACAATCTGCACATCGCTCATTAGTCACATTTCGTAGGCTGTTACCTCACCACTGACGCAATCCTAGATCCGAACCCGAGCCGCCGTGATCCCTGTCCGCCCTCCAAGGGCGCTGTTCCCAGCCACAATCCCCATCGCATCTGGCAATCCAGCGACGCCATCCCTCCTCCCCCGCTCCAGATCCGACGCCGATCGCCATCCTCCCCAGGGAGATCCAACAAATCAGAGACAGACTTTATGAAAAGAAATAATCAAACTAGGACTTGCAGAGGAGGAGGAAAGGCAGAGTCACGCCCAGGTGAGCGAGGCAGGGAGATCCGTCCGCTCCTCTCAGCAATATCGGGTTGCTGAGGGTGGGGCGAGGCCGCACGCCCTCCGGACATCGCAGGCGCGGGACCTTAATAAAGGCAGGGGAGGGGAGGGAGGGGGGATAAGGAAGACCAGCACAACAGAAGCTTGAGAGAGCAAGAAGGATGAAAAAAGGAAAAGCCGTCTCCCGAAACTTCCCTCCGTCCTTCACCCTCAGACCCCCCATCCTTCCCTTCCGTCCTTCAACCCTCAGCTCCTTCCCTCCGACACCCTCACTCCCTCCCTCCTTCCCTCCCTCCTCACTCCGTCACTCACCCTTCCTCCTTCCTCCTCCTCCTTCACCTCACTCCCCCTCCTTCCTCCGTCCTTCACCCTCACTCCCCCTCTTCCTCTCGTCCTTCACCTCACTTCCCCCCTCCTTCCCTCCGTCCTTCACCCTCACTCCTTCCTCCTTCCCTATCCGCCCTTCACCCTCACTCCTTCCTCCTTCCCTTCGCCCTTTCACCCTCACTCCCTCCCCTTCCCTCCCGCCCTTCACCCTCACTCCCTCCTCCTTCCCTCCGCCTTCACCCTCACTCCCTCTCCTTCCCTCCCCTTCACCCTCACTCCTTCCTCCTTCCCTCCGTCCTTCACCCTCCGCCTTCCTCCTTCCCTCCACCCATCACTCCCTCCTCCTTCCCTCCGCCCTTCACCCTCACTCCTCCTTCCTTCACCCTTCTCCTTCCCCCGCCCTTCACCCTCCCTCCCTCTTCCCTCCGCCTTCACCCTCTACTTCCCTCCTTTCCCTCCGTCCTCACCCTCACTCCCCCCTCCTTCCTCCTCCTTCACCCTCACTCTCCTCCTTCCCTCCGCCCTCACCCTCACTCCTTCCCTCCTTCCCTCCGTCCTTCACTCCGTCACTCCCCCCTCCTTCCCCTCCGTCCTTCACCCTCACTCCTTCCTCCTTCCTCCGCCCTCACCCTCACTCCCTCCTCCTTCCCTCCGCCCTCACTCACTCCTCCTCCTTCCCTCCGCCCTTCACCCTCACTCCCTCCTCCTTCCTCCGCCCTTCCCCTCACCTCCTTCCTCCTTCCCTCCGTCCTCACCCTCACTCCTTCCTCCTTCCCTCCGCCTTCACCCTCACTCCCTCCCTCCTTCCCTCCGCCCTTCACCCTCTACTCCCTCCTCCTTCCCTCCGCCCTTCACCCCTCACCTCCCTCCTCCTTCCCTCCGCCTTACCCTCACTCCCTCCTTCCCTCCGCGTCCTTTCACCCTCACTCCCTCCTCCTTCCCTCCGTCCTTCACCCTCACTCCCCCTCCTCCTATCCTCCGTCCTTCACCCTCACTCCCTTCCTCCTTCCCTCCGCTCCTTCACCCTCACTCCTTCCTCCTTCCTCCGCCCTTCACCCTCACTCCCCCTCCTTTCCCTCCGTCCTTCACCCTCACTCCTCCTCCTTTCCTCCGTCCTTCACCCTCACGCCCTCCTCCTTCCTCCGCTTCACCCTCACTCCTTCCTCCTTCCCTCCCCCTCACCCTCACTCTCTCCTCCTTCCTCCGTCCTTCACCCTCACCCCCTCCTTCCCTCCGTCCTCACCCTCACCTCACCCTCACTCCCTCCTCCTTCCCACCCGTCCTTCACCCTCACTCCCTCCTCTCCCTCCGTCCTTCACCCTCACTCCCTCCTCCTTCCCTCCGTCCTTCACCCTCACTCCCTCCTCCTTCCCTCCGTCCTTCACCCTCACCCCTCCTCCTTCCCTCCGTCCTTCACCCTCACCCTCTCCTTCCCTCCGCTTCCTCCTTCCCTCCGTCCTTCACCCTCACTCCCTCCTCCTTCCCTCCCGCCCTTCACCCTCACTCCCTCCTCCTTCCCTCCGCCCTTCACCCTCACTCCTTCCTCCTTCCCTCCGTCCTTCACCCTCACTCCTTCCTCCTTCCCTCCGTCCTTCACCCTCACTCCCCCTCCTTCCCTCCGTCCTTCACCCTCCACTCCCCTCCTCCTTCCCTCCGCCCTTCACCCTCACTCCCTCCTCCTTCCCCTCCGTCCCCCACCCTCACCTCCTCCTCCTTCCCTCCGTCCTTCACCCTCACTCCCCCTCCTTCCCTCCGCCCTTCACCCTCACCTCCTCCTCCTTCCCTCCGCCCTCACCCTCACTCCTTCCTCCTTCCCTCCGTCCTTCACCCTCACTCCCCCCTCCTTCCCTCCGTCCTCACCCCCCTCCTCTCCTTCCCTCCGTCCTTCACCCTCACTCCCCTCCTTCCCTCCGTCCTTCACCCACTCCCCCTCTCTTCCCTCCGTCCTTCACCCTCACTCCCTCCTCCTTCCCTCCGTCCTTCCACCTCACTCCTTCCTCCTTCCTCCGTCCTTCACCCTCACTCCCCCTCCTTCCCTCCGCCTTCACCCTCACTCCTCCTCCTCCCTCCGCCCTTCACCCTCACTCCCTCCTCCTTCCCTCCGTCCTTCACCCTCACTCCTCCTCCTTCCCTCCGCCCTTCACCCTCACTCCCCTCCCTTCCCTCCGTCCTTCACCCTCACTCCTTCCTCCTTCCCTCCGCCCTTCACCCTCACCCCTCCTCCTTCCTCCGTCCTCACCCTCACTCCCCCCTCCTTCCCTCCGTCCTTCACCCTCACTCCCCCTCCTTCCCTCCGTCCTCACCCTCACTCCCCCCTCCTCCCTCCGTCCTTCACCCTACTCCTTCCTCCTTCCCCTCCGTCCTTCACCCTCACCCTTCCCCTTCCCTCCGCCCTTCACCCTCACTCCTCCTCCTTCCCTCCTCCTTCACCCCACCCCTCCTCCTTCCCTCCCCCTTCACCCTCACTCCCCCCTCCTTCCCTCCGTCCTTCACCCTCACTCCTTCCTCCTTCCCTCCGCCCTCACCCTCACTCCCCCTTCCCTCCGTCCTTCACCCTCACTCCCTCCTCCTTCCCTCCTTCACCCTCCTTCCCTCCCCTTCCCCCCTTCACCCTCACTCCCTCCTCCTTCCCTCCGCCCTTCACCCTCACTCCCTCCTCCTTCCCTCCGCCCTTCACCCTCACTCCCCCCTCCTTCCCTCCGTCCTTCACCCTCACTCCCCCCTCCTTCCCTCCGTCCTTCACCCTCACTCCCCCTCCTTCCCCACCCTTCACCCTCACTCCTTCCTCCTTCCCTCCCCCTTCACCCTCACTCCTCCTCCTTCCCTCCGCCCTTCACCCTCACTCCTCCTCCTTCCTCCGTCCTTCACCTCACTCCCTCCTCCTTCCCTCCGCCCTTCACCCTCACTCCCCCCTCCTTCCCTCCGTCCTTCACCCTCACTCCTTCCTCCTTCCCTCCGCCCTTCACCCTCACTCCCTCCTCCTTCCCTCCGTCCTTCACCCTCACTCCCTCCTCCTTCCCTCCGTCCTTCACCCTCACTCCCTCCTCCTTCCCTCTGCCCTTCACCTCACTCCCCTCCTTCCCTCCGCCCTTCACCCTCACTCCCTCCTTCCCTCCGCCCTTCACCTCACTCCCCCTCCTTCCCTCCGTCCTTCACCCTCACTCCTTCCTCCCTTCCCTCCGCCTTCACCCTCACTCCCTCCTCCTTCCCTCCGTCCTTCA
>NW_020871008.1:97165-102165 GCF_003789085.1 Penaeus vannamei | reverse complement strand
GTGTCTGTTGCTTCAGTTTCTATCTCAGTTTCTTCATCTTTACTGTTATGACTGTGTGGCGCAAGTACCTGCGCGTGTGGACGAGGAATTCTCCGCCAGGAATGAGGCTTGGGCGTTTTCTCTTCCTTTTTTGAAGGTAGGGTCGGGCGCGCGTGGCCTGTGAGTGCGAAGAAGACAGCACTTCAGTGCCAGTGACTGTGGCAACCAGTGACTGCCCGTAATATTATCAGTGCCATTGTCTCTGTTTATGCGTGTAATGGGACTGTCATGATTACAAATTAAGATGAAGACAGATTTCCATTGGGCTGCAAGGTTTGTGACTTCAGTGCCATAATTGACGCGGTCAATTATGTTGGTGTCAAAGATATCGAGTTGAGAGCTTGGATCTGGACAGACAGACGGACGGACGAGTGAGTGAGCAAGTTGAGTGAGAAGGAGAGACAGAGGAACATATAATCGAGCAAGGGCGGAGGTATTTCGGCGCTGGTGATGAAGGTTTTTGCAATTGATGGTGATAACATTTAGCGAGGCTAAAGAATCATGGGAGGACGACCCTCTGATTGGCGGTCGTGAAAACCCGCCGATGTGGTCGTTAATCGCGATGAATTATTCAGATAAAGGGGATATAAATGATTAGATACCGATGTTAATTTTGATAAAGCGACTTCGATTACGGTGATGAAGACATTATAAAATTGACCGAGGAATGGGGGAGGGGGGAAGGGATAGGGGGAAAGAATTGATTATGATAATAAGAGATTTGGTAAGGTAGCGATGTAGGTCTTTGTTTATGTATATAGGCGTTGTTGTTGATAATGGAGATGTGTTTGCAGTAAGGGGGAGAGGCCAAGGGGATAATGACGGCTCTGAAGTGAGGATGATGGTGATGGGCGGGGAGGCAAAGGTTGTGATAGCTCCTCTCGGGCGGTGAAGTGGCCAGTAGCAGTTTGAATGCGATGGGAGAGAGAGAGGGGGAAGGGGGAAGAAGGAGAGAGGGGGGAGAGAAGGGAGAAGAGACAGAGAGGGGGAGGGGAAGGAGAATAAGAGAGGGGAGGAAAGGAGAGAGAGAAGGATGAGAAAAGGAGAGAAAGAAAGAGAGAGAGAAATGGGGGGAATGGAAAGAGAGAGAGAGGGGAGGGGGGAGAAAATTGTGGCCATTGGGCGAGGTGGTGCGCTTCCTGAGGGCCAGATGCAAGAAGGGGTGAGAATGAGGAGTAGAAAGGGAAGGAGGGAGAGTGAAATAGAAGAGGGAAAGAAGGGAGCGAAGGAAAGAGAAAAGAGAAACAGACGAAAAGCGACCCAGATGAGAGCCGTTTTGCGTAGGGCGTGGAAGGAACAAGGGCTCGAAATGCAAATCAAGGCAGGGATCTTGGCCTTGTGAAAATAAATGAGTCTAATTGGTGTAAGAGAATTCCAAGGTAAGGTACAAGTAACCCCCTTGCTCACGACACGACTTCGCCGGCAATGGGTACACGACCTCCCGGCAGGAGACCAATTGGAGTTAATAGCCTCATGTTAATCAGACAGGTGTAACTGTTGGATTTAATTAATAAATTCAACTTCGGACGTGAACAGAGTCGGTAAAATGGGATTTAATTCGAATCAATTAGGAGGCATTCCCATTTTCTTGTTTAAAAACTGTTAATGAGGAGGCTGTGCGGTGGGCAGGTCACGGGGAACCTTGTGCTATGAGGGGAGGCGGTACAAGACAAGGGCGAGGTAGAGAGGAATATACAGACCTATGTGGTGTCGGGGGGGGGGGGGGCTGGGCGCGAGTTGTTGCTTCCTGTATGATTTTGCTTATTTGGTCCATTTCTTAGGTTTATTTCTTTGACTGTTCTCAGTAAGATAATCTGTGTAGTTGTGTCAATTTCATTAGTTAATTTAGCTTGGATTTTTTTCATATCTACACTTGTTTGCAAATTGATCTTCTATTACTGAGGAGGTTCCAAATTTGTTTATTTAAGAATGTATTTTCATATAACTTTCTGTACTTAATCACTCTCGGTCAACAGTTGGTAAACTTATTTGTGAAAGAAATCGGTTTGGCGAAAGTATTTTCACCAGGAAAATAATTGTTGTGATGACCGTGACTTCAACTGCACCCCTGACAGCAACGTCTCGGCCGAGCACGGCGCGCGGGGCCAGGCGATTCCGCAGCAAACGAAGGATTTGGAAGATGGGGATCGGCATATGTCTACGTGGCAGCAACTAACAGCAATTATCACTCCTTGATTAGAAAAAAATGACAGAGGCTAAAAAAGACTAGTAGGAAGATTGCAAATGTGTGCCCAGTAATGCTGCAATAGAGTGGATGTCGGTCGTTTGTTAGCGGAGACGGCCAAGGCGTCAGGTGCGCTTGGTAGGCGGCGGGAATCGCTCCTGCAGATGCAGGCGCGAGATAAGATGCGAGCGAGATCATGAGGGGCTTCTTAATGGACTTGTTATTGGCGGGGTGATTATAATATTGTTGTTGTAGTTATTGCGATTATCTGCATTATTGCCGTCTTCGTCGTTGTCATCATTATCACATCATCATCAACATTGATACTCATTGGCATTCTTATTTTTGTTATTTCTAAGATGTTATTTGCGGTGGTCGGCGATACGAAACTTCTTCATTCGTGTTCTTGTTGCTTCCGATTCATCGTGTTTAGTAAATCAGTAGTCTAAGGTAATTAACCGTACTTTATATCAGCGTCGATGGCCACATCTGCTCCGTGTGGCTGAGGCTCGCGCACCTGCATCCTGGGACCTCCTGGCGTTCCGTGCATGAATAATGCATGGTGGCCCGTGCCTCGGGTCATGACCTCCGGATGAACGAGTCAATAACTAATGCTAGGAAAGGTTACTGTTGCAGTATCCCCCTCTTGCAACCTCCTTCCTCTTCCTCTCGCTTCTACACGCTCTCCTTCCTGCCCTCCCCCTCTCCTCTCCCTCCTTCGCTCCCCTCTTCTCTCACTCTGCTCCCTCTCCTCTCCTCCTGCCTCCCTCTCTCTCCTTCCTGCCCTCCCCCTCTCCTCTCCTTCCTGCCTCCCCCTCTCCTCTCTTCCTGCTCTCCTCTCCTCTCGCTCCTCCCCCTCTCTCTCTTCCTGCCTCCCCTCTCTTCTCCTCCTGCCTCCCCTCTCCCTCTCCTTCCTGCCCTCCCCCTCTCCTCTCCTTCTGCCTCCCCTCCCTCTCCCTCTGCCCTCCCCCTCCTCTCCCTTCACTCCTGCCCTCCCCCTCTCCTCTCCCTCCTGCCTCCCCCTCTCCTCTCCTTCCTGCCCTCCCCCTCTCTCTCTTCCTGCCTCCCCTCTCCTCTCCTTCCTGCCTCCTCTCCTCTCCCTCTGCCTCCGCCCTCTCCTCCCTCCTGCCTCTCCTCTCTCTCTTCCTTCCCCCTCTCTCTCCTTCCTGCCCTCCCCCTCTCCTCTCCTTCCTGCCCTCCCCTCTCTCTCTTCTGCCCTCCCCCTCTCCTCTCCTTCCTGCCCTCCTCCCTCTCCTCTCCTTCCTGCCTCCCTCTCCTCTCTTCCTGCCTCCCTCTCTTCCTTCCTGCCCTCGCCCTCTCCTCTCCTTCCTGCCCTCCCTCTCCTCTCCTTCTGCCCTCCCCCTCTCCTCTCCTCTGCCCCCCTCTCTTCTCCTTCCTGCCCTCCCCTCTCTCTCACTCCCTGCCTGCCTCCCCTCTCCTTCCCTTCCTCTCCTTCCTTCCCTGCCTCCCCTCTCCTTCCTTCCTGCCCTCCCCTCTCCTCTCCTTCTGCCTCCCCCTCTCCTCTCCCTCCCTCTCCTCTCCTTCCCTCCTCTCCTCCCTGCCTCCCTCTCCTCTCCTTCCTGCCCTCCCCTCTCCCTCCTCTCCCCTCTCCTCTCCTCCCCTCCCTCTCTCCTCTCCTTCCTGCCCTCCCCCTCTCCTCTCCTTCCTGCCCTCCCCCTCTCCTCTCCTTCCTGCCTCCCCTCTCTCTCCTTCCTGCCTCCCCTCTCCTCTCCTTCCTGCCCTCCCCCCTCTCCTCTCCTTCCGCCCTGCCTCCCCTCTCCTCTCCTTCCTGCCCTCCCCTCTCCTCCTCCTCCTCCCTGCCTGCTCCCCTCTCCTCTCCTGCCCTCCCCTCTCCTCTTCCCTCCTGCCCTCCCCCTCTCGCTCCTCCTGCCCCTCTCTCTCTTCCCCTCCCCTCTCCTCTCCTGCCTCCCTGCCCTCCTCCCCCTCTCTCTCTTCCTGCCTCCCCTTCTCGCCCTCCCCTCTCTCTCCCTCTGCCCTCCCCCTCTCCTCTCTCCTGCCCTCCCCTCTCCTCTCCTTCCTGCCCTCCCCTCTCCTCTCCTTCCTCTCCCTCTCCTTCCTTCCTGCCCTCCCTCTCCTCTCCCTCCCTGCCTCCCCCTCTCCTCTCCTTCTGCCCTCCCCTCTCTCTCCTTCCTTCCCCCTCCTCTCCTCCTGCCCTCCCTCTCCTTCCTGCCTCCCCTCTCTCCTCTCTTCCTCCCTCCCTCTCCTCTCTTCCTGCCTCCCCCTCTCTCTCCCTCCTTCCTCATCCTGCCCTCCCCTCTCTCTCCTTCCTGCCCTCCTGCCTCCCCTCTCCTCTCCTTCTACGCCTTGCCTCCTCCCTTCCTGCCCTCTCTCCTCTCCTTCCTGCCCTCCCCCTCTCCTCTCCTTCCTGCCCTCTCCTCTCCTTCCTGCCTCCTATCCTCCCTCCCTCTCCTCTCCTTCCTGCTCCCCTCTCCCTTCTCCCTCCTCTCCTCTCCTGCAGCCCTCCCCTGCCCTCCCCTCTCCTCTCCTTCCTCCTCCCCTCTCCTCTCCTTCCTGCCCTCCCCTGAATCCCCCTCTCCTCTCCTCTCTTTTCCAGCATCTGGAAGACGGGCGGAAGGGGGCATCGTGTCTCAGGTGCGATAATCCTTAGTGTGGGATTTCCTGGCTGATCTGTGTTTATTGTGGTTATTTATTATCGTCATTATTATTATTATTATTATTATTATTATTATTATTATTATTATTATTATTACTTGTTATCACCATCATCGTCATTATTGCTATTGTTTGGTATAGC
>NW_020871008.1:89665-92165 GCF_003789085.1 Penaeus vannamei | reverse complement strand
GAGAAACAAACCGATAGACGACAGAAAAAATCGTAAGCGCACTGCAAGTGGAGCGACTGCCAGACGCCCTTAGTGGAACCCCTCTTGGCCTCGAGGGCGGGCGCGGGCGGGGGCGTTCCTCCTCGGGGCGTCTGGGCTCGTGCTGATGAGGGGCGGAGGGCATCGCCGAGTCCGTCGCCGTTGGCAGGGATGCTTTTAAGGTATTGCAAGAAAGAGACTTTAGTAGTAAGAAAGCACATTATCTGTTAGATCTGCACACTCCTCCTACGTATTTTCACATGAATATGCAAGAGACTTCCGCCACGACCGGTACTTGTCTGATGAGTGAATGTTTTTCTTCTTTCTCTTGGAGGACTTACAATCTGCAGTCTCTCTTAGATAACCGGGATGGACGCTGGTTAGAGGGTTTCTTTGCCCCTTCTTGGCTATGACGCAAGGTAAGACTTTCTTAATCCACGTTGATTGCTCAAACCTGGATCAGGGAGGAAGGGAGGTGAAAGAGGGAGAGAGAGAGAAGGGAAAGGAGAGGGAGGTGAGGGAAGAGGAAGGGAGAGAGGGAGGAAGGAAGAGAGGGAGGAAGGAAGAGGAGGGAAGAGAGGGAGGAGGGAGGGAGAGGGAAAGAGGAAAGGGAGGGAGAGAGAGAGAGAGAGAGAAGAAGAGGGGGGAGGGAGGAGAACAGAACAAAACAGAAGAGAACTGAGAGAGAGAGAGAGAGAGAGAGAGAGAGAGAGAGAGAGAGAGAGAGAGAGAGAGAGAGAGAGAGGGAGAGAGAGAGAGGGGGAGAGAGGGGGAGGGAGGGGGAGTACAGAAAACAAAACAAAGAGAACTGAGAGAGAGAAAAAGAGAGAGAGCAGAGAGAGGAAACGAGCAGAGAGAGAGAGAGAGGAGGGGGGAGGGAGGAGACCACAAAACAGAAGAGAAGCTGAGAGAGAGAGAGAGAGATGAGAGAGAGAGAGAGAGAGAGAAGAGAGAGAGAGAGAGAGAGAGAGAAGAAGGATGGGGGGAGGGAGGAGACAGAAGCAAAACAGAAGGAGAACTCGAGTAGCAAAGAGAGAGAGAGAGAAAGAGAGAAAGAGAGAGAGAGCAGAGTAGAATGATGCAGAGAAGATCGAACGGACGGTGGTTGCGGGTTTTATGGGAAAGTCTAGACCAACAGAAACAACAACAGTATTTAAGTAGTTCTATACTGAAGGTGAGAGAGAGACGATGGACGAGAGAGCAGAGAGTAGAGTAAGACTTCGTTCCTCAGAGTCTGGTTTGTTTTCTTTCTTTTTTATGTGTTGTTTTACGTTCGTCAGTTAGTCCATGAAGAGAGCAGACGAAGAGACGGAGAGCCATTTGTTTTCAAGAGTCTCTTAGAGCAGAGAGTCAAAAGTGAGTCCGGGGAGGTCGAGGAGATAAAGTACCAGAACGATCCAATTTACCATTCACACGAAGACATTACGAGAGTGTAGGAGAAGAGAGTAGAGAAGAGGAGAATGAGTAGTAGAGCAATTATGAGGAGAGAAGAGATGAGAGACGAGAGAGAGACGGTGAAGGACGCACATACTCAAGACACCTCTTCGTTCAATTACTCGGGGGGAGGGGGGGCCCGCCGGGGTTGACTGCAGTAATTACTCCAGGAACGGATACATCATGTTGGCTGCTCGCTCCGTGGGTGTGCGCGCAACTCTGCTTATCTCCTCCTCTTTACACCCCAATTTAGCCCTGTTGCTCGCCGGCCTAATGGGCAATGTGAATTAATTACTCCACAGACCGGCGTTAGTTATGCGCTTGATGAGCGTCTGGGAGGGGCTGATAAGGAGGGTGGGGAGGGGATGAGGGTGAAGGATTAATTATTGAAAGAGAAAGGAAAAGGGCGGAGGAGGGAGGAGAGGCAGTTAGAGGCGGAGGAGGAGGAGGAGACGTAGATACAGGTGGAGACTGAGGAGGGTGTGGGGGAGGTGAGAGTAAGTATAGTCTCATTTTTGATTAAGTGTGTAAGTGATTACACTATTGGCTATTATTTGTTTCTCTTTATCACCCTTATTACTGTGGTTGCAAGCATCGCAAAGAATCAGATGAGTGAAGACAAAAAAACTCCCTGCCTTCTAACTCGTTCTTTCATTCAGATAAATGTATTGTGCTTCATCGTTTTGTATTCACTGCATTATTATTTTCTTTGTTTTTAAAGGAAGTCCTGGCCTGGGATTGTTTATCCGCTTTCAGGCCTATTCATATTCCAGTGTTTCAGGAGAGAGAGCGATTTCAGGGTCGCTGCCACTTATTTATGCCGAGTCAGTGTGTTTAGTTTGGTTACTTGCATTTCTGTTGTCAAATTTGGTTGTATTTCTCATTATTCCAAAGAACATATTTTGAGGTTATATCATTTTACAAGTCATTGAAGCGGTTATTAGAGTAAATATACACAAGCTTTTCCTTAAAGAAAAATCTACGGAATTTGTTCGTCATATTTCAGTTACCGTTTCAGTAGTTACATAGTTCTCCATACCTCATGCTA
>NW_020871008.1:79665-82165 GCF_003789085.1 Penaeus vannamei | reverse complement strand
GCACACACACAACCCACACACACACACACACACAACACACACACACACAACACCACGCACGCACGCACGCACGCGCACACACATGTTGAGATAGATATAATTTAAGGCATTCAAAAGGTGCATTGGTTATGATGCTGAAGGTGTCTCAGCCACCCGACCGAAACGCTTATTTACCTTTTCCTTTTTTTCTTTTTCAAGGCATATTAATATAGCTAAAGTCAGTGTCATAATCAATAGTGCGTTATGACAATTATCAAGAAATTGTTGGTTAGTTAGAAGGCTAACAATCCAATTTATGGGAAAGCAGTTTTACCATTAGTCATGTCAGATGGCCATTTAGGTACGTCAAGTGCTGGTTTTAAAAATCGTGTTTTACCAGGATATTGAAGGTTTTAGTACTTAATTAAGTAAATTAATATAATTGTGAATCCACATGTTTTGAATTGTGATAACTTTTTAGGGAGTCGTTGCCTCAACCAGCACGCAGAGAGAAAGAAAGGTGGTGAGTGAGACAACGCCAGATCACATTCTATGGAACGCCAGCCATTGTAGAAAATATTCATCTATAATCATCATTATTTTGAACAGTAGATACAGCAACGGAATTAGTTCAGAGGAGACCATTCCGACTGGACCAAGGAATGAATTGCGAAGGGAAAATTAGACCAAAGTAAAGCGTAAACCTGGAAAATTATGAAAAGTATACGGGGAGGGATCGATTAGTTTTTCGTCCAGTGTGTTAGAGGAAGATATCAAGGAGTTGGGATATATATATATATATATATATATATATATATATATATATATATATATATATATTATATATATATATATATATATATATCATTCATTTATATACATATATATCGCCGCGGGAACCCAACTCCATGATATCTTCCGCTAATATATATATATATATATATATATATATATATATATATATATATATATATATATATATACATCCCTCCCATCCCTATTTTCTTTTCTTTTTTATGACCCATCATCCTTCTTGATTACCGTTGGCTTTGTTTTCTGGTCTCACCCAATCTCTTCTTCTCTTTCCCCAATATCTCCGCCCGAACGTGAGACAAGCGGCATCCCGAGAAACTGAGGAAATATTAGTCTTCTCGCCCATTATCTCCTTTTTCTTTTTTCTTCTTTTCCTTCTTCTTCATTATCTTAGTCTTCTTCTGCTTCTTCCTTTTTTTCTTCATCTTAGTCTTTGGTTTCTTTTTTTTTCTCCTTCATCTGTCTTCTTTTTTTTTCTTCATCTTAATCTTCTTCTTTTTCTCTTCCATCATCATCATCATCTTAATCTCCTGCTTTCTTCTTCTTCTTCTTCATTATCATCTTAGTTTTTTATTTATTATTATTATTATTATTTTTACTTCTTCACCATCATCATCTAATCTCCGCTTTTCTTCTATTTCGCCTTCATTTCCTTCGTGTTCTTCTGCTTCTTCCTTTTTCTTCTTCTCCATTTCCTTAGTCTTCTTCTGCATCCTTGTTTCCCTTCTTCCCTTCCTCCTCCTTTCAGCGCAATCACGTGTTCAGCGCGACAACAATCATCAGCTGATTGGGCTGGGCGCTTTAAAGGGAAAGTTGCTCGTGCGGATTTGTAATACGTACACATACATAGACGCACACACACACACACACACACACACACACTCACACGCACACGATCACGCTCACGCACACACACACACGCACACAAACACACACACACGTACACGCACACGCACACAGACAGACGATAGCACTTATATATATATATATATATATATATATATATATATATATATATATATATATATATATATATATATATATACATTTATATACAAGTGATGCCAGCCCTGTGCAGACAGCCCATCAACCTCTACTGGAGGACAAAGGCAAACAGACAGGTGGTGTCTTACAGATGGTCCCTTGCGCTTCCAACACAGGCAGATTCGAGGCAAAGCTTCTCCAAGTCCGTCGTTCGGGAAACGCACCTCGTGGCAGTCACTTAGCCGTCTCGTCGTTGCGTCATTACGTGTAAGAGGCTGCGGTGTCGTTGGCGATGTGGTTTCACGAGTGCGAGTGAGTGGACGAGATATACGGTCCGTGTTTTAAATGAAAATTTGTATCTGTGGACGACTTGTGGCGGACGCGGACTTGTCTGGCGCATGTTATTCCCGTTTTCTGTTTTCTGTCTGTTTTTTTCTCTCTCTATGATTAATTATCTGGATGAAGTGAGTCGTTATGTGATAAAGGTAATTCGCGTTATAAGTTTATTCAAGTGAGTTTGTTCGCGTTTATTTTGTCATTGTTTTGAATGTTGCTTCATTATTATCAATATTATTATTACTTTCTAATCATACAGACAGGTACATCCATCACGCCTAAACTTTCCTGCATAAGCCTCTGTCTCTTGATCCAAGTGCAGTTCATTATACTGCTTCCGTTTCATGAAGCATTATGTGCAGTTTAGCATATGACACTGCTTTTAATT
>NW_020871008.1:69665-74665 GCF_003789085.1 Penaeus vannamei | reverse complement strand
GAAAGATAAGGGAACTTTGCCCTATCTTGATAAGTCCCTGTGTGAGATCTCATATCACCCATAAAGAACTTTGACATAAAAACCGAAGACACTATGTATAGTACTTCATGTATAAAAACACACACACATAATGCCATTGGTTTGGACGTCAAGAAAATGATAAATTACCCCCTTCTTGATAACTCCCTGCCTGGGTTCAGAGTATCACATATACCATAAATAATACATAACATATTTGCAGTATACAGTTATGCTTCCGATGGAGGGAAAGGAATATCTTGTTGAGTGAAATGTTTGTCTTAGAAGAGTGATAGATATGGCAGTCATCTCCATCTTAATGAAACACTGATCGGGTCATTTTATTCTCAGCAACACATTCACCAGGTACAATTATTTCATTTGTGCAAAATCCCTGTACCTCTTTAAATGTGATTTACCTGGATATTATTAATCACCCATACAGAATCTTCAGGTGCAGCTGTTGTATCTGAATTTCTATATGTCTGAAGCATAGGACACTGTCATGTGTAGGGTGTCAAAGTATGTGACCTACAGACCTTGCATTTTCTCCTGTTCCCTTTTGGTGTTCCCTGTAACATTTGTACCCAACCCATTGTTTTCCGAAAGATAGATAGATAGAAGAGGGGGGGGGTGAGAGGAGAGAGACGGGGGGTGGGAGGAGAGAGAAGGGGGTGGGAGGAGAGAGAAGGGGTGGGGAGGAGAGAAAGGGAAGGGGTGGGAGGAGGAGAGAGAGAGAGAGAGAGAGAGAGAGAGAGAGAGAGAGAGAGAGAGAGAGAGAGAGAGAGAGAGAGAGAGAGAGAGAGAGAGAGAGAGAGAGACGATGAATAAGCGGTGCGCAATTTCTTTTGAAGGTGGACAGGAATAATAAATAAAATCCGCATGCAAATATGCAGGAACACCATATTTTTCTTTTGATATGTGTCCAGAAGCATTAGCTCAATATCAAAATCAAATTTAGATTTGTTAGCAACAGCGAGAGCAGTTTTGCAACGTGTGCAAAGTTAGTCACGGCAGCAAAAGCAGCAGCAAAGTGTATTCCCACCTTTGGTAAACAAGCACACAGTGAAATTCCTTTGTTTCCCCATGAAATAAGAACACGCCTCCCGTTTTCTATGACCCTCAATTTTGTAGAATTGCGAAAAAAATGTCTCGGCGCTCTCTTGCCTTCAAGACTATCGAGAGAATCGGAGCTTAACCAGGAGAGTAAAAGCAATTACATTACTTTGCAAACTATATTGAAGTCACGGCCGACGTTTTCCATTTGAACACATTTCCCTTTGAATCCAGAACCCTTTTCCATTATCTGGTTAAGCATAAGACTGCCGGTGTCCGTTTCAAGGGGGATCTGAATAGAAAGCAGGCACTATAGCAACGAAGATCACTGTGTGCATCGTGGCGCTTTGCAACTCGGGGCTGGAACGTGCAAGAATTGTATTTCGTAGAATACAGTTACTGTTTTGAATTCCGTTCGTATATCTTTGTGATACTTGCTTTGCTGAAGCTTATTTTTTTTCTAAAAAGAAAAAACAAAAACAAAAATAGTTTGAGATGGCTGAGCTTCCATATATAATATGATTTATGATTGTATACATATTTATGAATGAAAAAGTTGTAAACTCAGTGATGATAATAATAACATTGGAGATAATAATAACAACATAGAACATAAGGTCGATTATGGGTGTCACAAATTGAGCTTACGATTCAAAAGTCCAAACTACCATTTTTATTCAAACATTTACATGATAGCAGCGGAATCGACCCTGAATAATGCACGAATCTTTCTTTGGAAAAATCAACAATTCCTTACAAATTGCTAATGTTTAACGGTTAGAGTGTCTTTTGCCTCGATAACGCCCATCTCGACAGTTAGACAAGACAACAACACTGCATTCGATTAAAAAATGGACTCAAATAGTCATTATAGTGATTCTAAACCTTTTTTTTTTTTTTTTTTTTTTTTTTTTTTTTTTTTTTTTTAGCAAGATGAAGCAATAGAGTATGCATCCCTGAGGCAATATATAGATTGCCAAGTTGATGCTCGTCAGCTTCAATAGTTCCAATTAGAGATGTTTGACTATTTGCACGGTTCCACGGCTTGTGAAATGAGTCAAGAGAAGGAAAAAGAGAAGAAAAAGAAAAGATAAGAAAGGAAATGACAAGACAAGAGAAGACAAAGAAGAATGAAATAAAGTAATAGAAAAGAAATAAAGATGAAATAAAAAAGAGAAAAAGAAAGATAACATGCATTTGATTTGTGAGGTGTTAAAACATCCTCTGAAGGCTTTAAATAAAATGTATTTCTCTCTCTTTAAGTTATCACCGGAAGAAATAATGTAATATAAAATTATGTAATATAAAACTGTTATTATCCAAAGAGAATTTACTGATGATAATATTCATGAAAAAAGACAAACATTATGATCGTACTTATTATAAATGAATTATGATAAATTTCGATACTGTTTATACAGGAACTTTTGATCTAAATTTTACACTACTTTGTTAACTTTGTTTTTGATAATTCATTTTTATCACAATCTTTATCTGCTTCTCTTTCTCGTCTTTAGTTTATTCTTCTATTCTTCCGTTTCTACTTCTTGATATTCATTATTGTTATTTTTCCATCCGAGGGACATTTCACTTCAGAAATTCCGTACACTTTACCGGGAAATCCGAAAAAAACTGGAAATCCTTAAGAAATTCTTAGAAAATCGGGAAATCCCAAAGCAGTTCATTGGAAATGTGTAAATCTCCAGGAAATCCCAAAAATCCTAAAATCCCGCAAATGTTCCATTCACAGCAATTTTATACTAAATCTTGGCAATAGTACTAAAGATTTTTTTTTCTTAATCTGCAAAAGAGTGTCATTTGCTTTAACAAACACGAGCAGTTGAAGGGCAGTCTCGAAATCGACCACCCATGGAAGCTTAAGGTCCTCAACAGCAAAACCATGTCACGATTTTTTTTTTTTTTTTTTTTTTTAATAAAACGTACTGTCCTCAAGTAATAACACTTTAAATCAATGTCTGAAATGCCATTTTTAATATTTAAACCTTTTTAAAAATCGGACAAATGGATTTATCAGAAATCGCTGACACGCTATCGTAGCTATGTGATTTGTGACCCTGTGTGCCAATTTTCATGGGTTTGATTGGCATATTGGGTAAGTTTTTTTTTTTTTTTTAGTACCACGGAATCCTTTTTCGGGAAAGCATTTTTTTTTTTTTTATCAAAATCAAACATAAAAGCTGGAGAAAAGATTACGCATAAATCAAGCAATGAGGTTTAAGCGCGGTCTTGGTAAAGCATTATATCAACAAAACAGCAGCACAGGATGTCATGAATGTTGCTGCAACGTCAAGAGAGTTTAGTTTAATCTCTTAATGTCTATTCCCGCAATTTTTCAGAAACAGGATTGCTCCTTTTAGAATGCTCAGATTTCCGAGTAATTGTGGCTATTTCTGGAAGTGAGTTGGCTTAACCGAGGCGCAAATAGTTAATCCCAAGATTAATCCACCAGATTATGACGTAAACGAAAAATCGGGAATTTTTTGGCTGAAGGGTTCCAGTAATCTTTAAGTCATGTTTTATGATAAAGTAGTGCATTTCATGTTGAACCTGTTAGGTAACATCTGATAAAAGCTTAGTTTATGAAACATTTACGGTGATTTTGTAGTTTATAAACGCCTTTGAAAACATGAAATCCCTCGAAAATCGGAAATCTGGAAATCCTAGATTTTTTTTCGGAAATCCCGGGAATATCGTACCCTATTTTGGGTAGTTCCATGTCCTTGTACAGAAAATGATAATGATTGTGATACCGGTAATGACGGTAGCGATAATAATGATGATAATATTAATTATAACAATAACAATGATAATGATAAACGTTATTTATGCTAATAATGATAATACTGACGATAATGATGATAATGATAATGACGATGATGATAATGATGATAATAATAATGACGATGATGATAATAATGATAATGATAATCTAGAATGATGATAAGAGTAATTAAAATATATAATAACATTTAAGCTCAGTGAATGTTAACAGCTGGATATATGGATCATAGAAAAAAAAAAACGTATTTTTTAGGTACAGATCACATGCAATTATACCATGAGGTGAAGAAATATAAAAAGTAGGACAATTTATTGTACTGTCATTATCAGTTTTATGCTAGCAATTAATACAATTAAATGTAACAATATATATTGCTGAATGTGAAAGTTGATTAATTTGAAGGAAAAATAACGTTTTTTTAAGTATATACATCAAGCTAAAATGATTTCGAATTACAGTTTATGATTACATTTGTTTTAACTTATATTGTTACCATTATTTTTAGCCTAACATAAAAGCGGAAGATGAAGTGATAAAAATCCCTTTGCAGCGGAGGTAATCGGATAAGCTATATGCAAGCAAAGTACTTGCAGAAATGTTTAGGGAAAAATGTGAAACAGCGTATGGGTAGGTGGGTGTCTGGGTGCATGTCTCCGTCTTCCTGGGTGTGTATTTTTGTGTCCGAGTGTGCATGCTTACGTTTGTGTGCGTGTGTGTGTGTGTGTGTGTGTGTGTGTGTGTGTGTGTGTGTGTGTGTGTGTGTGTGTGTGTGTGTGTGTGTGTGTGTGTGTGTGTGTGTGTGTTGTGTGTGTGTTTGTGTTTGTGTGTGTGTGTTTTGTCTAAGTATATCGTGAGGTTGGCAGAGCCACGGTCGGCGAAGGCTTATGAACATAGCGATGGAAAATAGCAACGAAAAGAGATATGCAGAAGAGGAAATACGCATCCACTATCTACTGAACATTCTAAACATAAACTGAGGCAAGTTGATTGGTGTTTATTTGGTTATAGAATTTACGGGACTAAGTACGTCGTTAGCTTAACCACCAACAGCACCTCGTTTGAAGAATGATATTCGTGTTTACTTTACGTACGTGTTTGCGGGGGGGGGGGGCAGTTTATCATA
>NW_020871008.1:44665-52165 GCF_003789085.1 Penaeus vannamei | reverse complement strand
AAACGAAAGCAAAAAGCAGAGAGAACAAATAATAATAACAATAAATATCCGAGAACAAGAAGGAGTTCCTCGCCCATGTCAACAAACACACTCGGGGCTAATATCGCCAAGGTGTTTCCCAAGATCTTCGCCGTCTGCCACTGCCGTAGAAGAAGGAGAAAGACAATAAGAATAAGAAAGAACAAGAAAAGAGAGGAGAGAGAAGGAAAATAAATCAAGAAAAAAAAAAGAAGAAAGAAAAGAGGAGGAGGAGAAGAGGAGTAGAAAAAATAAATCAAGAAAAAAAAAAAAACGCAAAAAGAAGAGAACAAATAATAATAACGATAAACAATCCGAGAGAAGAAAAGATTCCTCGCCCATGTCAACAAACCACACTCGGGGCTAAAATCGCCAAGGTGTTTCCCAAGATCTTCGCCGTCTGCCACTGCGTAGAAGAAGGAGAAAGACAATAAGAATAAGAAAAAAAAGAAAGAAGGAGAATAGAAGAAAATAAAATCAAGAAAAAAAAAATAAGAAAAATAAGAAAGGAGGAGAGAGAGGAGAAAAGAAAAAGGAAAATAATCAAGAAAAAAAACGAAAAACGCAAAAAAAACAGAGAACAAATAATAATAACGAAAAACCCGAGAACAAGAAGAAAAAGAAAGAAGAAGATAGAAGGAAGAATAATCAAGAAAGATAAAAAATAAGAAAAAAGCCAGAAAAAAAAAAACGCAAAAGCAAGAGAGAACAAATAATAAAACGAAAATAGCCCGAGAACCAAGAAGGAGTCCTCGCCCATGTCAACAAACACCGGGCAATCGCAAGGTTCCTCTTCGCCGTCTGCCACTGCCGTAAAAAGGAGAAAGACAATAAGAATAAGAGAAATAAGAAGAAGCAGGAGAAAGAGGAAAATAAATCAAAAAAAAAATAAGAAGAATAAGAAAGAGGAGGAAAGAGAAGAGGAGTAGGAGAAAATAAATCAAGAAAAAAAAAAACAAAAACGCAAAAAGGAGAACAAATAATAATAACAATAATAGAGAACAAGAGGAGTTCCTCGCCCATCAACAAACACACTCGGGGCTAATACGCCAAGGTGTTTCCCAAGATCTTCCCGTCTGCCACTGCCGTAGAAGAGGAGAAAGGACAATAAAATAAGAAGAATAAGAAAGAGAGAAAGAGAGAAAGGAAAATAAATCAAAAAAAAAAACGAAAACGCAAAAAGCATGAGAACAATAATAATAACAAAACAGCCAGAGAACAAGAAGGTCCTCGCTCATGTCAACAAACACACTCGGGGCTAATATCGCCCAAGGTGTTTCCCAAGATCTCGCCGTCTGCCACTGCGTAAAGAAGGAGAAAGACAATAAGAATAAGAAGAATAAGAAAGAGGAGTAGAAGGAAAATAAATCAAGAAAAAAAATAAGAAGAAAGAAAAAGCAGAGGGAAGGAGAAAGAAGAAGAATAGGAAAATAAATCAAGAAAAAAAAAAAAAAAACGCAAAAAGCAGAGAGAACAAATAATAAATAACGATAAATAGCCGAGAACAAGAAGATTCCTCGCCCATGTCAACAAACACACTCGGGCTAAATCGCCAAGTGTTCCCAGAGATCTTCGCCGTCTGCCACTGCCGTAGAAGAAGGAGAAAGACAATAAGAATAAGAAGAATAAGAAAGAAGAGAAGAGTAGAAGGAAAATAAATCAAAAAAAAAAAAATAAGAAGAAATAAGAAAGAGAGGAGAAGGAGAAGAGCGGAAATCAAGAAAAAAAAAAACAAAAAACGCAAAAAGCAGAGAGAACAAATAATAATAACAATAAATAGCTGAGAACAAGAAGGAGTCCTCGCCCATGTCAACAAACACACTCGGGCTAATATCGCCAAGGTGTTTCCCAAGATCTTCGCCGTCTGCCACTGCCGTAGAAGAAGGAGAAAGACAATAAGAATAAGAAGAATAAGAAAGAAGAGGAGAAGAGAAAAAGGAAAATAAATCAAGAAAAAAAAAACGAAAACGCAAAAAGCATAGAACAAACAAATAATAATAACAATAAACAGCCAAGAACAAGAAGGTTCCTCGCCCATGTCAACAAACACACTCGGGCTAATATCGCCAAGGTGTTTCCCAAGATCTTCGCCGTCTGCCACTGCCGTAGAAGAAGAGAAAGACAATAAGAATAAGAAGAATAAGAAAGAGAGTAGGAAAAATAAATGAAAAAAAATAAGAAGAATAAGAAAGAGAGGAAGGAGAAGAGAAGAAGAATAGGAAAATAAATCAAGAAAAAAAAACAAAAAAACGCAAAAAGCAGCAGAGAGAACAAATAATAATAACGATAAATAGCCCGAGACAAAGAAGGAGTTCCTCGCCCATATGTCAACAAACACACTCGGGCTAAAATCGCCAAGGTGTTTCCCAAGATCTTCGCCGTCTGCCCACTGCCGTAGAAAAGGAGAAAGACAATAAGAATAAGAAGAATAAGAAAGAGGAGGAGAAGAGGAAAAGGAAAATAAATCAAGAAAAAAAACGAAAACGCAAAAGCAAGAGAACAAATAATAATAACGATAAACAATCCGAGAAACAAGAAGAAGGAGAAAGACAATAAGAATAAGAAGAATAAGAAAGAGGAGGAGATAGAAGGAAATAAAATCAAGAAAAAAAAACGAAAACGAAAAAAAACAGAGAACAAATAATAATAACATAAACAGCCTGAGAACAAGAAGGAGTTCCTCGCCCATGTCAACAAACTCACTCGGGCTAATATCGCCAAGGTGTTTCCCAAGATCTTCGCCGTCTGCCACTGCCGTAGAAGAAGGAGAAAGACAATAAGAATAAGAAGAATAAGAAAGAAGGAGGAGAAGAGGAAAAGGAAAAATAAATCAAGAAGAAAAAAAAACGAAAAACGCAAAAAGCAGAGAGAACAAATAATAATAACGATAAACAATCCGAGAACAAGAAGAAGGAGAAAGACAATAAGAATAAGAAGAATAAGAAAGAGGAGGAGAGTAGGAAAATAAATCAAGAAAAAAACGAAAACGCAAAAAAAGCAGAGAGAACAAATAATAATAACATAAACAATCCGAGAACAAGAAGGAGTTCCTCGCCCATGTCAACAAACACACTCGGGGCTAATATCGCCAAGGTGTTTCCCAAGATCTTCGCCGTCTGCCACGGCCGTAGAAGAAGGAGAAAGACAATAAGAATAAGAAGAATAAGAAAGCGAGAGAAAGGAAAATAAATCAAGAAAAAAAATAAGAAGAATAAGAAAGAGGAGGAGAGGGAGAAGAAGATAGGAAAATAAATCAAGAAAAAAACGAAAACGCAAAAAGCAGAGAGAACAAATAATAATAACGATAAAACAATCCGAGAACAAGAAGGAGTTCCTCGCCCATGTCAACAAACACACTCGGGCTAATATCGCCAAGGTGTTTCCCAAATCTTCGCCGTCTGCCACTGCCCGTAGAAGAAAGGAGAAAGAAGAAAAGAGATAATAAGAAAGAGGAAGGAGAAGAGGAAAAGGAAAATAATCAAGAAAAAAACGAAAAACGCAAAAAGCAGAGAGAACAAATAATAATAACGATAAACAATCCGAGAACAAGAAGGAGTTCCTCGCCCATGTCAACAAAACACACTCGGGCTAATATCGCCAAGGTGTTTCTCCAAGATCTTCGCCGTCTGCCACTGCCGTTAGAAGAAGGAGAAAGACAATAAGAATAAAGAAGAAAGGAGAAGAGAAAAGGAAAATAAATCAAGAAAAAAATAAGAAGAATAAGAAAGAGAGGAAGAGAGAAGAGGAGTAGAAAAAATAAATCAAGAAAAAAAAACGCAAAAAGCAGAGAGAACAAATAATAATAACGATAAATAGCCCGAGAACAAGAAGGAGTTCCTCGCCCATGTCAACAAACACACTCGGGGCTAATATCGCCAAGGTGTTTCCCAAGATCTTCGCCGTCTGCCACTGCCGTAGAAGAAGGAGAAAGACAATAAGAATAAGAAGAATAAGAAAGAAGAGGAGAAGAGTAGAAGGAAAATAAATCAAGAAAAAAAAAAACGCAAAAGCAGAGAGAAACAAATAATAATAACGATAAACAATTCGAGAACAAGAAGAAGAGAAAGACAAAAGAATAAGAAGAATAAGAAAGAGGAGAGAAGAAGAATAGAAAAAAATCAAGAAAAAAAAACGAAAACGCACAAAGCAGAGAGAACAGATAATAATAACGATAGAGAACAAAGAAGGAGAAAGACAATAAGAATAAGAAGAAAGAAAAGAAGGAATAAGAGAGTAGAAGAAAATAAATCAAGAAAAAAACGAAAACGAAAAAAAACAGAGAGAACAAATAATAATAACAATAAATAGCCAGAGAACAAGAAGGAGATCTCGCCCATGTCAACAAACACACTCGGGGCTAATACGCCAAGGTGTTTCCCAAGATCTTCGCCGTCTGCCACTGCCGTAGAAGAAGGAGAAAGGCAATAAGAATAAGAAGAATAAGAAAGAGGAAGAGAGAAGAATAGAAGGAAAATAAATCAAGAAAAAAAAAAGAATAACAAGAGGAGGAGAAGGAGGAAGAATAGGAAAATAAATCAAAAAAAAAAAAAAAACGCAAAAAGCAGAGAGAACAAATAATAATAACAATAAATAGTCCGAGAACAAGAAGGAGTTCCTCGCCATGTCAACAAACTCACTCGGCTAATATCGCCAAGGTGTTTCCCAAGATCTTCGCCGTCTGCCACTGCCGTAGAAGAAGGAGAAAGACAATAAGAATAAGAAGAATAAGAAAGAAGGAGGAGAAGAGAGAAAAGAAAATAAATCAAGAAGAAAAAAAAAAAAAAAAAACGCAAAAGCAGAGAACAAATAATAATAACGATAAACAATCCGAGAACAAGAAGAAGGAGAAAGACAATAAGAATAAGAAGAATAAGAAAGAGGAGAAGAGTAGAAGGAAAATAAATCAAGAAAAAAAAAAAAAACGCAAAAAAGCAGAGAGAACAAATAATAATAACGATAAATAGCCCGAGAACAAGAAGGAGTTCCTCGCCCATGTCAACAAACACACTCGGGCTAATATCGCAAGGTGTTTCCAAGATCTTCGCCGTCTGCCACTGCCGTAGAAGAAGAGAAAGACAATAAGAATAAGAAGAATAAGAAAAGAGAGTAGAGGAAAATAAATCAAGAAAAAAGAGAATAAGAATAAGAAAGAGGATGAGAGAGGAGAAGAAGAATAGGAAAATAAATCAAGAAAACGAAAACGAAAAACGCAAAAAGCAGAAGAAACAAATAATAATAACGATAAATAGCCCGAGAACAAGAAGGAGTTCCTCGCCCATGTCAACAAACACACTCGGGGCTAATATCGCCAAGGTGTTTCCCAAGATCTTCGCCGTCTGCCACTGCCGTAGAAGAAGGAGAAAGACAATAAGAATAAGAAGAACAAAAGAAGGAGAGTAGAAAAAAAAATAAATCAAGAAAAAAAAGAATAAGAATAAGAAAGAGGAGGAGGAGAGGAGAAGAAGAATAGGAAAATAAATCAAGAAAAAAAACAAAAAACGCAAAAAGCAGAGAGAACAAATAATAATAACGATAAACAGCCTGAGAACAAGAAGGAGTTCCTCGCCCATGTCAACAAACACACTCGGGGCTAATATCGCCAAGGTGTTTCCCAAGATCTCCGCCGTCTGCCACGGCCGTAGAAGGGAAAGACAATAAGAATAAGAAGAACAAGAAAGAAGGAGAGTAGAAGGAAAATAAATCAAGAAAAAAGAGAATAAGAATAAGAAAGAGGAGGAGGAGAGGAGAAGAAGAATAGGAAAATAAATCAAGAAAAAAAACGAAAACGAAAAAAAGCAAAGAGAACAAATAATAATAACGATAAACAATCCGAGAAACAAGAAAAGGAGAAAGACAATAAGAATAGAAGAATAAGAAAGAGAGAAGAGTAGGAAAATAAATCAAGAAAAAACGAAAAACGCAAAAGCAGAGAGAACAAATAATAAATAACGATAAACAGCCCGAGAACAAGAAGGAGTTCCTCGCCCATGTCAACAAACACACTCGGGCTAATATCGCCAAGTGTTTCCCAAGATCTTCGCCGTCTGCACTGCCGCGAAGAAGAAGGAAAAGACAATAAGAATAAGAAGAATAAGAAAGAAAGGAGAGTAGAAGGAAAATAAATCAAGAAAAAAAATAAGAAGAATAAGAAAGAGGAGGAGGGGAGAGAGAGTAGAGGAAAATAAATCAAGAAAAAAACGAAAACGAAAAAAACAGAGAGAACAAATAATAATAACGATAAATAGCCCGAGAACAAGAAGGAGTTCCTCGCCCATGTCAACAAACACACTCGGGGCTAATATCGCCAAGGTGTTCCAAGATCTTTCGCCGTCTGCCACTCCGCAGAAGAAGGAAAAGACAATAAGAATAAGAAGATAAGAAAGAAGGAGAGTAGAAGGAAAATAAATCAAGAAAAAAAACAAAAGAATAAGAAAGAGGAGGAGGAGGGGAGAGAGAGTAGGAGAAAATAAATCAAAGAAAAAAACGAAAACGAAAAAAAACAGAGAGAACAAATAATAATAACGATAAATAGCCCGAGAACAAGAAGGAGTTCCTCGCCCATGTCAACAAACACACTCGGGGCTAATATCGCCAAGGTGTTTCCCAAGATCTTCGCCGTCTGCCACTGCCGTAGAAGAAGGAGAAAGACAATAAGAATAAGAAGAACAAGAAAGAAGGAGAGTAGAAGGAAAATAAATCAAGAAAAAAAAAATAAGAAGAATAAAAAGAGAGGAGGAGAGGAGAAGAAGAATAGGAAAATAAATCAAGAAAAAAAAAAAACGAAAAAAAAAGCAGAGAGAAAATAATAATAACGATAAACAGCCCGAGAACAAAGAAGGAGTTCCTCGCCCATGTCAACAAACACACTCGGGGCTAATATCGCCAAGGTGTTTCCCAAGATCTTCCGCCGTCGCCACTGCCGTAGAAGAAGGAGAAAGACAATAAGAATAAGAAGAACAAGAAAGAAGGAGAGTAGAAGGAAAATAAATCAAGAAAAAAAATAAGAAGAATAAGAAAGAGGAGGAGGAGAGGAGAAGAAGAATAGGAAAATAAATCAAGAGAAAAAAAACAAAAAAAAACGAAAAAAAAAACAGAGAGAACAAATAATAATAACAATAAATAGTCCGAACAAGAAGAGTCCTCGCCCATGTCAACAAACACACTCGGGGCTAATATCGCCAAGGTGTTTCCCAAGATCTTCGCCGTCTTTCCCGTCGACGTCTTAGGAGCATTTGGCGTTCATAACGGGTCGTAATCTTCCCACAATTCGCTTGCGTTCGCCATTGCAAGGGTGGGTGGGGGGGGTGGCTGCTGATGGGGGGGGCTGGGGGGCTGGGGGGATGGGGGGCTGGATGGGGGGGCTGGATGGATGGGGCTGGATGGGGGCTTGGGGCTGGGGGGCTGGGGGGGGTTAGGGTGGGCTGGGGAGGGATGGAAAGGGTTTTAGGGTGGCTGGTGGGGATGAGGGATGGGCTGGATGGG
>NW_020871008.1:35000-37500 GCF_003789085.1 Penaeus vannamei | reverse complement strand
ACATATATACATACATGCATAATATATATATATATAATATATATATATATATATATATATATATGTATGTGTGTGTGTGTGTGTGTGTGTGTGTGTGTGTGTGTGTGTGTGTGTGTGTGTGTGTGTGTGTGTGTGTGTGTGTGTTGTGTTGTGTGTTGTGTGTGTGTGTGTATCTCTATCTGTATATCATGTGGGTATCATGCCTTCGAGGAGCATTTAATTAGGCACGAATGTTTTTCAACAGATTCGTAATGCTCTATGATTAATCTTCCTCTTCGAGCAATGATTCTTTTGCGTGCATTCTCTTTCTATTTCTCTCATTGAAACTTCCTCTGCATTTCCCATCTTTATTACTTTACTCTGGAGTTTTTTTCTGCTTGTAATTCTACGTTAGCTGTAGGGTGTATTATTATTAATCATTAATGAAACAGTATCATTTTATTTCTTTCTATGTTCTATATACGATGCATTAACCGCAAAAATATTCTTATATATTATGTATATATATCCACATAAATATAGATATTTATTATATATATATATATATATATATATATATATATATATATATATATATATAGTATACACACACACACACACACACAGGCATTTATCAGAAACCAACCTTCAATGGCATTGGTCTCCATTTCCTCAGCTCTACCCCACACATATACAAAATCAATAGTATTACATCACAAGGGCCTATAATCTATGTAGCAGCTGGTCCACTTTTCATGATGAAATGACTTATCTAAGAAATTTCTTTGCAATTAATAGCTATCCTTTACATTTATTTGACAAAACAACGAAAACGTTCCTGTATAATAAATTCTCAGACGGACCTGCTATATCAATATTCTGATCTACGTCCTCGCTGCCAAGCCAGAGACGTGGGTCAGCCTCACGGTGATTACGGCACCCCATGGCAGAACGTAAAGGCAAGTCATTTCGAACTGGCTTCCCTCTGAGGTGACTTCTTCCTCGCCTCCAAGAGAGCACTCCCTTCAACACTCAAATCCGCTCTCCAGCACAGATTTTCATATATTATCGTCCCATTCCTCCCGCCAAGATCCCATCATTTCAGAATCTTTGTTGGTACACAAGATGTCTCCCGACCTGAACAACACCTCCACAGCAACCACCTTGTTCACTCATTAGCTTCGTTTCCACACCCTTGTTGGTTAGTTCACATATCCTTAACTTTAAATAAAACTTTCCTTTGTTTGTATTGAACATTATTTACGTGATATTTGTAGAATTATATTTTTCTATACTGTATACTATTTTTTATGTTCATTAGTATGTCTTTTATATCAAATACTCTTAATGTGTTTCCATGTGAGCCACGTTTTGTTTTATCTATTTTCTAATTGTTCTTTTGTGTTTTTGGTTCATTTATTACAGCCTGATGAAAGAGAATTATCTCAGAAACGTTGCAAATATATATGAAGTTCTTGACGACCGTCTTAGTGTACTTCTTCGTTCTTACTAAACACACACACACACACATGGCATACAATGGCCGTGCTTGTGTCCGTATGGGTCCCTCGTGGGCGATTCTAAATATACGCTCCACGTGGCCGTCACCGCGTGTTCCCGCTGCCGAGGTCGGATATACGACGACCCAGCTTGACCTCTCTCACTCAGCACAGAAAGACAGCCTGACCTCCGGACCGCGCGGACTCTCCCGCCACCTGCCGGCCGCCCTCGCCAGGGCTCGCTACCGCGGTTGCCCTTACCGCTGACCAACCTCGTATCGTGTTTATTTCTACGTGTGTGCAATCTCTTATCAAGAAAGAGTAAGTCGTTTCAAGTTTATTACTCTATCCCCCCCCCACACACAGTCTCTCTCTCTCTCTCTCTCTCTCTCTCTCTCTCTCTCTCTCTCTCTCTCTCTCTCTCTCTCTCTCTCTCTCTCTCTCTCTCTCTCTCCCACTCTCCTATTCCGAAGTACATATGAACTAGCTTTCTAAACGGCATTCCTTTTTCAGGATGTTAGCAAATGGTATTCCCCCTTATGGAATGAGTAACTTTCTCGACGAGGAATATTCATCTAAATCTAAAAGAATTATTCACAAAGTTATTACAGGACCTGTTGGTTGTGCATCAATATTTCAAGTCCAAAAAGATGCAGTATTACGAAACCAGAATTCCAGAGCATACTTCACTTTGCTTTTGCTGGTTCTTGATGGTATCTTCGTGACTTACCCTACTTGCGTTAAGATCAAGAAAAAAGAAATCCTGTACATGGGCATGTTTGACTATGCTTATCATGGATATCAGTTATTCCTGGAAAATGTTCAAGCTATGCATCTGACTGATCTGCCAGTCTCACACACACACACACACACACGCACATACACACACACACACGCTCATACACACACACACATCGAACCCTTATTATGTTATATATCTGAGTCCGTACGTTGCTGCATTAATCTGTTATTCCTATAATGCAGTAGTTCCCAACCTTTTTTCATTTTATAGTTCCCGGCCA
>NW_020871008.1:5000-20000 GCF_003789085.1 Penaeus vannamei | reverse complement strand
TAATCCCTCCCAAGACAACACATCCCCTTCAACTCAACTATCCATCCTTCCGATATCCATCCTCCTACTACTAATTCCCCCCACACCACTTCCTCCTACTCCCTCCCAACACAACCCACCCCTTCAACCAACTATACGCACATTCTCCCTCCCTCCATCCCCTCTATCCTTTCCACTCCCTCCCGGATACACACGGAATCACTCATGTCACGACATGCCCTTCCCCAGATTCCCTACCTCCTGATACCCCTCCTTTACACCCCCCCCCCGATTCCTACATTGGAATATTCACGGTTTCTGTTCTCACAGACCAGACCTACGTCATATCCTTGCTTCTTATAAGAACCTGTTCTCTTTCCTCAGATACATGAATATCCTTCCCTTGATCTAATTCCCTGACCTAAACCACCATAACCCTTTCCCTCATCAAACCCCTTACCCATCTTCAACTTTCCAACATTACTCTAGATATTTGATGCATAGCAACTATCACCTGACATCACCCTTTACTATACCTTCCTATAGTGCTATATGACCTTAGATGTTTAGCACATATATTTCGCTTTTAACCATTAACTAATTAACTAATTTGATGGAGAGAGAATGTGGTCTCGCCAGGATAGTCTGGAGTCGAAAATTACTCCAAGAAACTTTCCCAAAGAGCGGTATTGTAGAGATGCCGTATAAGAAGAGGGGAGGTTGGGGTTTTGCACGTTTGCGTGAGAAGAGGATAGAAAGGGATTTGATGGTGGAGAAACGAAAGCCTTGATTAGGAAGATGCTGATGATATTGCTGACTGAAGGAGTTGTTGGAGAGTGTGTATGGATGGACTGGAGGCATAGATGATTATGTCATCAATGTAAAGTGATGATTGGGTCCCTGGTGGTAATACTGATAATAATTTTACAGGTATAAAAAATAAGGTAGTGCTGAGGACACTGCCTTGTGGAAGCCTTCGATTTCAGGGTAAGAGGATGAAGTGGAAGAAACAATTTTGACTTCAAAGGTGTGATTGGAAAGGAAAGATTTAATAAATACTCTCATGTTTCCGCGTACGGTATCATATGCTTTTTAGGTCGAAGAATACTGCTATGGTGGATTCATGGCGTGCAAATGCGGATAATATATAGGTCTCAAAATGAGCAAGGGAGTCTGCTGTACTTTGATATGACAGAATCCGAACTGTGAAGAAGAGAGAAGGCATTTGATTCTAGATACTACATTAGTCGTAAGTTTACCATTCGCTCTAGTAGCTTGCATGAGCAGCTTGTTAGAGCGATGGGGCAGTAATCTTATTGTGGGTACCTGACTTATTTTGTTTTAAGAATGGAAGAACAAGGGCTTCGTTCTAGTGAGGGGGGAAATATCCTGTTGTCCAAATTTGGTTATAAATCTTTAAGAGAAAGGATAAAGAGGACGATGGGAGGTGTTTGAGCATACGGTAAGTGTATACCATCAGGGCCCTCATGGGTATTGCGGCATGATTGTAAGGCAGTGTGTAATTCTGAGGAGGGAAAGGGGAGTATTATATGGTTCATCTGAAGAGAGGGAAAATGTGATAGGAGTTCGTTCTTTGGTGGTCTTAATGGAAGCGATATTTAGAGAAAGATGAGAGTCGCTACTAACTTGGCTGAAATAACCACCTAGTTTATTAGCAACTTGGAGAGGATCTGATATGTGGGTATTTCTGATATAGAGGACTCGAGAGAATGTTTGCCTGATATTTTGTGAATGCGTAGCCAGATAGCTGATACAGATGTGGATGTGACTGAGGAGACGTGTGTTTTCCAGCTCGTTATTTTACTATTTCGTATTGTACATCGCAGATGGGCCAATGCTTTTTTAAAGGATATAAGAGCAGATAGTTGGTATGCAGTGTCTCGTTAATATCTGTAGGTATTCCACGCTGTACGTTTTTGACGGAGCACCTTAGTACAATCTGAGTTCCACCATGGAACCAATTTAGACGTATAACATCTAGTGGTTTGGGGAATGGCTGTAGGCATCTCATAAGACATGTGTTGAAAACATCTGTATTTTGTCTGAAATGGATGATAATGGAGATGGGTGAGTTATAGTTACGTGAGAAGTGAAAGTTTGCCACTCAGCTCTATTAAAGCACCATCTTGGAGGGTTAGGAAGGGGATATATGAAGTAAGAGTAAGGAGGGTCGGAAAGTGGTCACTATAGGGGTATTGGTCTAGGACTGACCAATGATAGTCTAAGTGAAGAGAAGGAGAGCATAGAGAGAGGTCTAGGCATGGAAGATTGAGTACGCATGTCAAAATGTGTGGAGCAGTCAGTGTTAAGGATAATGAGGTCAGTTGTGGAAAGGAAATAATCTAGGGATCTACAACGAGAGGTTGTGGTGGTACCACCCAGTGTGTGACGGCAGTTGAAATCAACTGTTATAATGAAGGGTGGTTGTAGTTGAGAGAGTAAGGTTTTGAAAGCATTAATGTTAATAGAAATAGAGGGGGGAAAGTAAACTAAAATAACTGTAATCCATTGTTGGAGAAAAATAAAAATAATAGTGCAAGGGATAGTGGTTTGGATAGAGGGTCTAGTATATGCAGTTTTTGATGAATTAGTATTGAGGATTGAGTGATAGAGTGAGGGGATAATATAAAGTGATAATTTGGAATTGGTAGGGGGGATGTGTTAAGGTGGTTTCTTGTAGACACATGATGGATGGGTTGTAGTAGATATGAGATATCGGAGATTCTGAGAGAACGGAAGCCTCAATGTTCCACTGTGGTAAAGCCATGATTAATCGAAGGGTGATTGCAATAGGTATGGTTGTCTTAATAGTAGGGGATTAGGTATCTAAGGGTTGAGGTAAAGGATCAGGAGTAGGTGAAGGAGCAGTGTCCTGGGGTTCAATAGGGAAGATGGGGTATTGCAATAGAAGAGATTCAGTGTGTATCCAGGGGGAGTGGGAGGGATAGTAGGGAAGGATAGGGTTTTGATGGGGGTTTTTGGTTTAGGTGGTTGAGAGGATGTTTGTGTAGACACATGGGGTTTTTGAGGGGGTGACTTGGGTGGTTGACAAGATGAGGTATGTTAGGAAGGGGTAGGGGATATCAGGAGGAAGAGGATGGATGTCTGTAATCACTCTGATTGTAGGTCGAGTGGAGATAGAGGTATTAGAGGGTGATTGAGAGGGGTGTTACTTTCTTGGGTTATGTTCAGGGAAGGTAGGGTTTTTGGTTTGGGTAAGGGTGGGGGAGTGGATAGGGTGTGTTGGGAAGGTGTAGAAGGAAGAGGGGTTGGGGGGATGTGAGGAGGGTGAGGATGGATTCCGGTAGTCACTTTGATCAGCTTTGAATGCTGAGAGAGACAAACTTTTTTTTGTCATAAATAGAAAGTCTCTGTCTTCAAGGGTTTCTAGAGGGGAGTTGGTAGGGATGTTTGGGAAATGAAGGATCTTTTATGAGAAGAGTGGGTAGGTATTTGAGGATATGAAAATGTAGTTGAAGGTGTGTATGAGGTAGGTGAAGATGGGTAGGGCATTTAGTTTGTGTACTGCAGTATGTGAGGAGTTGAGGAGTAGGTATAGGGGGTTGTAGACATTGGAGTATCTGGATTTAGGATGGAAAATGGGTTTGATTGGAAGATAGGGGTTGAGGTGGTAGGGTAAGGAGTAGGAGGAAGATGTATTGTTGAGGATGTAGAGATAGTCTGGTAGGGTAGGGTAGAGTATTGGATAGTACTGGAGTAGGGTCTGATCGAAAAACCTCCTGCTTCTTGCCTGGCTTCTCGTAGGGTAAGGCCGGGTTTGTATCTGAGGACTGCTACTTCCGTACATACAAATTTGTAGGTAGGGCAACTCCTATAAAATACATTATGCGGGCGACTACAACTGGCACATGTACGAAATTGTGCAGGGCAGTTTGCACGGTCGTGACCAGGTAGGGCACATATTGGGCTGTGGAGCAAGTGCTTGCAGGGTGGCTGAAACGCCAGCATTTCTAGCATTGCAGGGCGGAGGTCGATATGGTCTGACTTTAAGGGAAGGTCATGTCTACAGAAGGTAATCTTGGCAATATTTGTGTGGAACTTTCAGCAACCTTTTTGAGGGATTGTGTAGCACTGTGCTGATGTTGCATCATATTCTGTAGTAAATCTAGCATTCTTCACAATCTGACCATTCCCATTATACATAGGGCATTTATTCGGAGGAATGGGAACCATTCCTGTACAATTATTAAGGTAGGAGTGGGGTTGTACAAGGATAGGTTTACCAGTGAGGTCAGCCAGGTTCGATATTGCACGGGCTTGACTCAGATTCAACTGACATGGCGTGAGCGATCAGAATGGTTGCGGAAGTGGATCTTGCCAACTTGTTTTTGAAGGTATTTTTAGAAAAGTAAGGTATTGTCCGAGTACTGGCTGTAAAGGGAATCAAAAAATCTATCCCATTTGGCTGGGCCAAACAGTGCATTCAAAATTGTTGTAGAGGTGGGAATTGTAGAAGGATGAGTCGAGAGGCGGAGGTGTGGTGTGGAAAGATGTAGTGATGTGTTATGGGGTGGGGGGCAATAGGGTTGATGAGTTATGAGGGTGTAGAAAAAGGTATTTGAGTAGGATATGGTGTAAATGACATTAGGGTTGAGAGAGGTGTGTTTGGAGGTTGGGTTATCAGGGTAGATGGCTCAGGATGGGTAGGTTGTTGTAGGTGTTGTCGATGGAGGGAGTAGAATCAGTGGTCGGAACCGTGGTCAAAGGGGAGTCAGGGGTTGGTAAATCATTGGGTGTCAGAACTAGGGAGATTTGATAAAGGGGCAAGCCATAATGCCTCTAATAGGGGTACAGAATCTTGATTACTGGCCATGGGAAGCATGAACAAGTGGGGATGAGTAAAGGTCCACCCTCAGAGTCCCCATGAGGTGTATGGGCTAGACAACTACCAAGGGAATACCGTGCCCGTGGCTCCCTGAGGGGGTTCACGACTGGCAGGAAGAGAGCTTCCTTTCAACACGGCATATGAAGAAAAGTCTATGCAAAATTTGTTGAGTCAGGTGCTGAGACCCAAGTTAGGGGTGATTAGGCATCAGTCTCTCCACATGAGCATGTGGATGGCCATACTAGCAGCAAAAAACTGGAAATGGATTCTTGAGTTCCTGACTCAAGAATGCATCGTCATATTTTGCAATAGGCAACATTTGGTTATTAAGCCTAGGCTTACTGGTAAAAGTTTTGGCACATGCACAAGTGCTTTATGTAGTACATCTATCAACTGTTACCAATTCTTGTACTTTGTAAATTATAGGTTGAATACAGACCTATTTAGGATGCAAGGATGTTATGTTTGGGTCTTGGGTTCACAAGATACTCTTGTTTTGGTTTGGGACAATTCACATACATTCGCAATTTTGGTTCTGATATAGGGCATGAAACTCTAGATTTCCTGTATTATTTATTATGAAAATGATTTATGACTGTACACACACTTACGCATAGCTTTAAGGAATGTTACACTTCACCCTAAACTCATTTGTGAAAATACATTCCTCATACCGGTAACACGTGAATTTGAACCCAAATAGTAATTACAAACATACTATATGGCAGCATAGTACCGAGTTACAGCTGCCAAAATGTCTGCAGTTACCGTGCTTCCTATTCAGGAAATGAAAAATGGAACATTTTCAAACATTCAAGCCTCTAACATACTTAGATGGGCACTAAAGTGAATATTCACCTAAATATGGAACACCCAGTACATTGCAAGGATGGACAAACACGCCTTACATTCAACAAATGATGCATGAAAGGGCCTGACAGTTAGGTAAGATTCATACCTCATAAATAACCCAATGCCCATATTCAGTGTATAAAGTCAAACCAAAGATTTTGGCCATATAATCAGATTTTCAACTAAAAAAATAAATGTTTACAATTCATCGTGCATCTCTTCAACTTCCCCAGCATCCTCCTCCTCCTCTTCCTCTTCCTCCAATAACTGTTCTTCTTCCTCATCTTCCTGCTCTTCAATCTCTGGTTCCTCCTCAACCTGTTCTGTCAACGACACACCAAGTGTCTGTCGCATCATCTCTTCTACAGACTTGGCAAAGTGAACGGTATCTTTCAGCATGTAACCAGACCTCAGAGTGGCTGGAAGAGAAGAAGTTTGTTAGTGTTTGGAAAATTCATGACATTTAAAAATGCTTCAGCCTTAGTAATTGGTCTTGTAAAAAACAGCTGCCTTAATACCTAACAGTTAAATATACTAATGATTAACTTTTATTAAACAAGGTCCATCTTTGTCTTGGTACACTTGATATTTTCAAGCAATCTTTTTACTCATCAAAAGGACCACTGTAAAGGTTCTCCTCTTACCTGTATGATACATCATCAATGCAATGTTCTTTGCTTTAGCATCATTTGGGTCATCTTCAACACGTCTCAAAAGTTCCTTGACAAGTGGATGTCTAGGATTTATTTCCATGGTCTTCTTCTGGCTGAGATAATAGCTGTAAAATTGATTTTTGTTAGTAAAGAAAAAAAAAATCTAAAAGCCAAATAAAGAAACCTATAATCATTTTAAATATTTGTAAGTACACAAGTAAACCACCAACTCCTTAGAAGAATTCATAAACCTTTAAATTAAGACAAATGTAGTATTAAAATTAATTTGAGATGGTGAAAGGAATCTGGCAAAAATCTAATATCAAATTTACTTCACTTAAACCTATATATGCTTGCTAATTCATGCAACACTGCACATCAAACTCAAAGGTAAACACATACAAGCATAAAGTTTATAAAACTACCTTATCAGTATACGGTTCAAATAATGACAATATTTAATAGGTTTCAATCAAAAGAAAATGTATGGATGCTTAGGCACAATGCCTCTTCAAGTTGCGCACATAAACATGCAGAAAAACTAACATTATCAGGTGTTACTAGCAGATGCCTTACAATAAAAAAAGTTGATTGTTTGTCAGCTTAAAATTGTTTCTGGTCTAAGACATCCAAAAATTATATCTGAAGTTACAATAAAATTATCTGAAGTTTCCCCAGTGTGAAAACTTTCTACTTACTCCCTCTGCACATCATTTGCCTTGGAATGCGTCTGCGAGGTTACAATACGCTGCATGTTTCCTGTCCAACCAAATTTGGAGGCAACAAGGGCACATGGGGTTTCCAACAGCCTCTCTCCAACTTCAGCTTTCATGATCTAGACAAAAAATCTAGTCAACACACATTGGGACTTTGCTTCATAGTGTTAGTAAACCCTCAACCAATCGACAAACCACAAATGCCATGCCTCCAAAACACCTTCTTGGCCTCTTACCTTCTCTCTGAACGAAGAGCAAATTCAAAGGTGAATCAAGCAAAAGGGTTCCCAGTTTTATCTGGACATGCAAGTGGAAGCAGACAAACGTGAGGGATAGAACACGTGGGGGGAAAAATCTACACCCATGCAAATAACTTACTCCCTGTGAGAATCATGAGATTTCTGATGTGCATTAGATACTGCCAGGCGCTCCATGTTGCCTGTCCACCCAAACATGCTTGCAACTAGTGCACATGGCGAGTCTGTTAAACGCTCCGAAACTACGGCCTTTAAAACCTGAGGTTATCAAGACATCTATGAATTAACAAGTTTTCCTATGCATTTCAGGACTTTTCCTTATACCCAACAGCCCCTCAAGTACTTTCTTACATAATGTCTGGGGTATTAAATTCATTCAGTTTTTCCTGTTCCAATGTTCACCAAGCATTCAAGTGAAGGTTTCCTGCAAATTCCCAAGTATCAAAAGATAGTCAAGAAACCATTCATCTAAGCGATTGCCTTTATAGGTAGAATTAGGATATATGCACTCTAAAAGACCAAAATATGAGAAACTGCATTCACTTATAAGAAATCTGACAAGAAATTTAACCTACACTTGGATTAGTGCCAATACAAATACTTTTAAGTGAGAATGTGAATGGGAATGCATTTAATACATTTACACCATGCTTTATCCCAAATTGTCTACTGGTGACACCTTTTTTGGTTAGTACATAAAACCAGAAGATAGAAACCCCAACAAATTGCTTACAATTAGTTCCTCAAAATATTGCTAACATATATCAGTGTTTTATTTCAGTATATCATTTATCAAAATATGGAAAATTCTAAAAACTGCCTACATCATCCTTCAGAGCCTCTTCACTAAGCCACTTGGTCAGAGGCTCAAATTGCTTCTTTGTCTCCTCCAAGCGTTCCTTGGCTGCCTCCCCTTCATTGATGGTTAGGCCTTCCTTGGCTACATTCTGGAACTTTTTGCCCTCAAACTCAGGGATGGCATTTATAGCATACTCATCAATGGCCTCCGTAAGGTACAACACCTCGTAACCTTTCTTGAGAAGACGCTCAACAAATGGCGAGTTCTCAACCTGAAATCAAATTTAAAACATGACGGCCAGAACAAGTTTTTAAATAAGTATCCCATTCAACTTTTAAAAACATTTCTAGCTTTTACTTATATTACAACTTGCCTCACTCTGACTGGCTCCAGCCATGTAATAGATGTGTTCTTGCTTCTCACTCATACGCTCAACATACTCAGCCAGGGAAGTAGCCTTATCTTTGCTTGCAGACGACAAGAATTTCAGCAGTTTTGCCAGGCGGGTACGGTTGGCCGAGTCTTCAATAACACCAAGCTTAATACTGAAAAGAAAATGCAAATCACCAAACTTTAGCTTACTCAACTACCTTAAAAAGAAAGGATTTCCTGTCAGTTACCATACCAGTTACCATAAATGTAATACAAATTCTAAACCAGGGATGATGGATCTTTATAGCTTACTTGGTGGAATACTCCTTCCAGAACTTCTCATATTCTTCTGGCTCCATCTTCTTGAGCATGTCCAAAGTCTTGCGGACAAGCTTCTTCTTAATGACCTTGAGGAGCTTATGCTGCTGAAGAGTTTCTCGGGATACATTAAGGGGGAGGTCATCAGAGTCCACCACACCATGGATGAAACTCAGGTAGTTTGGCATCATGTCCTACAAGAAAATATTTTTACAGTGGCTTTATAAAACAAGTGATCATTGAATATAAAAGTACATGCATTAATCCTTTGGTTAATGTTACCAAGAGCATCACAGAAAGAGCATAATGTACACTGCCATCTTATAGTGCACAAGAAATAGTCAAACTGGTACATCTGCTTCAGCTTTGTATTTACTGGAAAATGAAAAATATCCATTGCATATTACAACACCCTAACAGCAAGAGTTCTTAATATAATACTTTAGAAATTGGTACAAAGTGCTAGTAATGGGGAGGGGGGTACAGGAGGCTTGTCCTCCCTGTCTTGGAAATAGAAGGTAGGAACAGTTAGGTCAGGGTTTTTGATACCCTGGTTTTGGGGACTTCAACTCTGGAGGGCACCTCACTCTTGATAAGAAATGCCAATCCTTTCACCATACCTGGAAATCATCAGTGATGAACACACGACGAACATAAAGCTTGATGTTGTCAGTCTTGGTTCCATATTGTTGAAGGATTCCGAAGGCTGAACTTCAGGACGAACAACAGGGACTTGAAGGTCACTTCTCCTTCAGCCACAAAGTGAGTCTTTGCCAAAGGCTCTTTGGTATCTTTGCTCAAGCTCTTGTAAAATTCGTTATACTCTGCATCTTCAATCTCGGAAGGTCTAAGGGAACAAGATTAATTTTCAGCTTTACTTCGAATCTCACTACCACATGACAAGGAAACCAAATATATGGCTAAGAACTACCAAGAGGTTTTACATGCTTAACTAGTTTGGTACATTTTAAACTTACTTCCTTGTCCAAATGGGTTTAGCATCATTCACAAGATTCCAGTCCCAAGTGGTTTTTGATACTGTCTTTGTCTTTGGCTTTTCTTCCTTCTCTTCTTCCACCTTACCCTCTTCATCCTCTTCAACCTGCAATGATTATTCACATAGTACTTGTCTTCAACCAATACAATTGTATGAACATAACTGTATAGTATGAAATATCCCAACCCCAACCTTTAATTAGCTTATATTCCAATCACATAGCATTAAAGATGTTGAGAAAGAATTTCTCCAGTTCTCATATGTACACTACCTTGTCCTCATCAGATTCAGCTTCAGCTTCAGCCTCATCTTCATCTAAAGGCTCCTCTACCTCCTCTGTCTTTGACTCCCACAGGTAAATGGGGAAGTTAATGAACTGGGAATACTTCCTCACCAAGCTCTTTACAGTGTCAACCTCCAAGAAGTCATAGGCCTCTTCCTTCAAATGCAGAGAGACTGTGGTACCTGAAGGAAAAAGAAAATTGATACAAGCATTCTTTGCTTTGTTTATACAGTTAACATGTAACTGTCAATATATAAATCTTACTTCCATATCACTTCAAATAAGTTACCTCGCTTTAGGGTGTCTCCACGAGGATCTTCAACAACAGAGAACTCAGCAGAGTCAGATTCCCACACATGCTGTTCATCAGCATTGTTTTTACTTGTAACAACCACTCTGTCAGCTACAAGGAAGGCCGAGTAGAAGCCAACACCAAATTGCCCAATTAGGTCACTTGTCTGAAAAATCAATATCTTCAAGTAAAAAGGAAGAATGACAAGATATGATTAAATGATTACCCTTGATCCAGGTGACAACCAGAAAATTTAGCTGAAGGCCAAGTGACATGAATATGCCATCATGGAAAAATTTGACCAGGCCAGGGTGACCAGAATTCACCACAAGTGCACAAAGATAACGGAAGGCGATTAAGATTTAATGACCATTTAATAGGGGTCACTTGCATTATTTTGTGCCAAAATGGGCAGCAAGGTACCCAGATCCAATGGGTTAAACTATGTTAAGGGCAAAATTTTTTAATTTGGCTTGAAAAACAACGGACTACATTCACAATTGAAAAGTTCAACAACATAATACATGTCTATTTTAGTCCTTACTTTATACACATTAACATTAGAATATACCTCATCTGCATTATCAGACTCCTGTAGTTTTGAGAAAATTCTGAAGTTCCAGATTTAGCAATTGTTCCAAGGTTATTGACTAAATCTGCCTTTGTCATGCCAATACCACTGTCCGTAATATGAAGTATATGGTTGTCCTGCAAAGAAAGATCTTCGTTAGAAAACTTTATAATCTTTATAACTTGCACAGGTCTTTCAGTGTTATGTTAAATGTGCTAAAATCATTGATGCACAAATGACATACCTTGTCTGCTTTTATTCTGATGGCCAACTCTGGATTAGTACTCAGCTGATCCTTGTCTGTCAGTGACAGCAGACGGATTTTGTCAAGTGCATCAGAGGCATTGCTGATCAACTCCCTCAAGAAGATCTGAAAGGAATAATCTATAAAATTGACACCCAAAAAAGACAAGTAAAACCTCATTACAGTAGTTATGATTGTCAAATTCAATAAATATCCCTCAATTAGGTTTTTCTTACCTCCTTGTTTCTGTACAGAGAATTGATAATAAGCTTCATCATCCTGTTGACTTCTGCTTGGAAAGCATGCTTTTCTGCTTTCTCCCGCATTTCTTTGATCTGAAAGACATCTTTTATTAAGCTCTGAACACCACAAACCTTTTGCTCTTGTTTCAAATCCAGCCTAATGATACCCTATTTTAAAGTGTTCAAAAAGATGTAAACCTAAGTATAAAGTATCACCATACAAATTCTTATTTTAAACTTACTGAACAGAAGTAACAAAACCTATAATCAACCTAATTATCTTACTGAATTTATAAGCAGCAATACACAAATTCCATTTCATTGATTTAGATTAAGTGTACATGAATTTAATCTTAGCGCAAATTTGTCATACCTTCAACCTAATTTACATGAATTTTCATTAATTTCCCCTTAAATCATCCAATCTAGTCAACAGGTGTTTAAACCACACTTAAGCCTGAATGTACCCAGAATGCACACCTGTCCTTACACCAGACTACACTATATACCTATTACATCCATTTCACACAACACCCATTACTATGCACCACTCCTAATATCTCACCTGTGCTACATTGAGTCCGTCCAGCTTGATGGCCTCCTCTTCACGGGCCACTACATTATCATCAGTACGGGAGCCTTCCACTTCAGCCCCAAGATCAGCTTCAACTGTGCCTGGACTCTCCACATCCTCGGCTCTTGTTCCTCCTAGTAAGCAATGCGTGTAGGGTCATAAGTGAGGTCATATGCCAAGCATTCCAAAGAATATGGCAGCCACAATAGCAAACAATTAGATTATGGGAAATATCTAGGTTAATGTTATTGGGAGCAAACACTCAGAGCATAAGAAACTACAACAAACAGCTGAGCAGCTTATTTACCCACAAAATTACAAAATGTTTTCTGCATATCACCGCTCAGACTCCGTCCACAACATCCTCACATAGCCATAGTTCTTAATGTTCTTAGCACAAAGAGCTAATAAAGGGTGGGTATATGGTGGGCTTGTCCCACATCTCACAATTATATAGAAAGTAGGAAGAGGTTTCGGGTTTTGGATTCATATACCCTGGTTTTGGGACAATCTTGGAGCTTGCACCACTCTCGGTAACAAACTATTTTGGCAAGTCTTACCAAGAGCAATGCACCCTCCAGAGGCAAATCTGAAATCTAGGGCATCATGAAAACTCAAAAACCCAACATAACGTTCTACCTTCGATCTATTCCTAGACAGGGGAGCTTTGTTCCAACTTACAGAAAACACATTATGATCTCCGGCTCTGAGGGTGTTGTGGATTTTGTCAGGTAATATTCTGAGAATATTTTTATTTCACAATAAATGTGGCCTCTGCAGCTGTAAAGTCTTAAACTATATTTGTGCTCTGTAAGATAATGGTGTCCATTTCCCTGTCACAGGTAACATTATACCAATTAGGACAATCACTTTGTAAACATTACCAATACTTTTGCAAATTATATAAAAGACATTGCAGCTTTGACAATTGAAAGAAGGAATAATTGCAAGATTGATGGCTGTGTGAAACAAAACCATTCATGCATATATCCCATTTACATTTGAACATGTTTGTTCATAATTGGAATGGCTTCATCTACATTACACAATTCCACAGCAAATGGTTGTATGTGGGCCACAGCGAATGATTTTCCTACATCCCTTCGTCATCAATGAATCAAACACCTATACGAGTCCCATGGACAGGTTACGGTATTTTACGAAGGCAATTCACCAGAGCTTCATTTGCCAAGATTACTGGACTAATAGGGAGTACAAATGAACCTGATAATTCGTAAATTTAGAACATTTGCTCAAATAATACGGTCATACCAGGAAAAAAGTAGATGCACATTCATTCCATTGATGGTATTGCAAGAAAACCTACAGTCGAAAAAGTACTTTGCTCATCCCTTTAACAGCATTCCTCCCCAACCCTAGGTAATTACTTCAAATAAAGCATCAAGTGTGGCAGAGGATAGAGGGTTGCAAAAGGGTCTCCATAACATCACCTCGAGCTGTCAGTCACCTTGCAATACCGGCTTCACGAAATCCTTTCTCTCATAAAGGCAATCAACCTCCGAATTTCCCTTGAACGTCATGTCACGCTTTCAACTTACCTAAAAGGAGCAATCCACCAGAAGAAATAGGAATCGGTATCTTAACTGTAGCATTTTTGAAGACTCGTGAGCCTTAACTGACGGCGGTGGGACGCTGTAGACGACTGGCTTAAATCGTGTTCGTGTAGCGATCGCCGCTTAAGCTCCACCCCCAAGTTGGCCGAGACCGCGATTTGGACCAATCAGCGCAGACCACGCGCAGTCATTGACCAATCGGCATCCGTGTAGTGTTTCTGACAGAGCAGAGTTGGCCGACTGTCATTGGTTCTCCGTTGAGTTCGTGTAAGATGCGGATGAAAATATATCGTTCTATTACTAGCACTAATAGCTGATAATTTATTGTTTTTAATTTATGATTGATTATGTTTTACTTTTATATAGCATTAAATACACTACAACATTATCTATTACATATACTGGTATTTTTCATCAGCAATAGTAAATTCGGTGTCTAATTTTATTAAGTACAAGCATGAACCCTACTGATTCGACGTGCTAGAATATTCGATATCGTGTAATGAAGAGGCAACGCAGAGCGTATATATCTCTGACTTTGTACTAAACTGTTTATGCAAAACAATCGGCTAACGACACAGTATGATTTTATATATAATCAAGAAAAAAATAATGATCAGATATTGCTCTTGATTCAAAATGCCTGATAACACGAAAATTCACAAAGAAGAAAACGTTTTCTCACAAGAGAGAACAAACGTTCCTTGATATTACATGATGCGCAAAAAATTTATTCACTGTCATAGAATACAGAATGCATGACACGGCTTGAAAACAGTATTATGGTAATACACGTAAACACATACGCCTGGGATATATACCCCAAGCCACACTGTTACCAAAACACCCAAACCACACTCACATAGGAGTTAGAATCTTTCTAGTAATAATCATTAGTAATGTATGATGTTCTCTTCTATTGGCCTATGTGAACTACACAAACGTGTTTCATATTCATGCAATTAGGTTCACGTGAGCACAATTACCAGAAAACTACAGTAAAAAAACGTCCATATAGCAAAATTTTAAGTGAATTTATATATGAACAAGGAATGATAAATGTATCTTAGAAAGCCACGTGTCAATTGAATTCCTCTGTTTCCTGTTTCCGGGTTATACTTTTACCGGGTCATTCATTGCATGCAATGTTAATGTGTTGGGAACATTACAACTGACTCTTCTTGTTCTTTTGTTACCTCTCCCCTATACTCTAGTTTGTAAACATGGAAAGAATTAAAGATTCGTCTCTTGCACAGGTGATGCGTGTACTAATGGATACACTAGACACAGGTAGTTGTGTAACGGACTCCAAAAGGGGCGTTGTGAGATACCAAGTTCCGCCGTGTAACTGTAACAGTGTGGAATATTTTGTAACATGATGAGAATTAGTACATGTAATTTTGCAAATTG
>NW_020871007.1:754760-759760 GCF_003789085.1 Penaeus vannamei | reverse complement strand
CCCTCCCACACCCTCCTTCTCCCTCTCATTCACTTGCCATTTTCCTCTCTCTCATTCTCCTTTACTCCATTATCATTTTCCCCTTTCTCCCTTCTCAGCCCCTCTCCCTCTTATCCATTCGCCATTTTCCTCTCTCTCTGCATTCCTTCATTCCCTTCTCATTTTCCCCTTTCTCCCTCCCCACGCTCCCTCTCCCTCTCATTCATTCGCTATCTTCCTCTCTCTCATTCTCCTTTATTCCCTTCTCATTTTCCCCTTTCTCCCCCACCCTCCCTCCCTCGCCCTCTCATTCATTCGCCTTCTTCCTCTCTCTCTCTCATTCGCCTTTATTCCTTTCTCATTTTCCCTTTCTCCCTCCTTCCCTTCCCCAAGAACAATACCCTTCCAGGAGCATAATGATCCCGAGAATAGTAACCTCTGGCAGGATTCCGGGACACTCCGAAGGGACGTGTCAGGCCCCCTCCCCTCTCCCTCCATCGCCCCTGTCTCCGCCCCCCCCCTTTCTCCTCTCCTCCCATCGCCCCCGCCCCCCACCTCCCCCCTTGCCTCCACCTATTCACGTCATGCCTCGGGGGACTCTGATTATGGGCGGTGTCTTGTGGAGGGCGGGGACACTTGGGGGTGGGGGAGGGGCGTTTGTTTAGGAACAGTTACATCATCGCTCTTTAGCTGTGCTTCATCCTTCTCACTAAGGCTGATGAGATGCCTCGGTTTCAATTAATACTTGGCTATAAATATAACCGAGAGAGAACAAAAAAATGGCTGCTATATGATGGGATATATAAAAACGCTTGTTTGGTTGTTTGTTTGTTTGTTGTTTGTGTGTGTGTGAGTGAGAGAGAAGAGAGAGAGAGAGAGAGAGAGAGAGAGAGAGAGAGAGAGAAGAGAGAGAGAGAGAGAGAGAGAGAGAAGAGAGAGAGAGAGAGCGTGAGTGTGAGTGTGAGTGTGTAAGTAGAGTGTGTGTTGTGTGGGGGGGTGCGTGTGTGTGCGTGCGTGCGTGCCGTACATACATGTAATCAACAAAAACACATGCGCATACGTTCATATCCAGAAAGCGCGTTATTATGTGTTATCATTCCCCCGCCCAGAACATAACCTCGTGACCCTCGCACTCAGAGGAAGGGCTGGATGGGCGTGACCGCGTTGAACTGACCCGCATATACCTTCCACTCTTATGCTCTCACCGTATTCTCATTTCGCGCTGCCTCTTGTGCTTATCACGGGCGCATATGGCGGTCGAGGGGGTTGCGCCTCGTCCGTTTTTTTCGTCAGTATCCTTATAATTTCTATTTCTTTCATAAATTCTATTTGTCCATCTGTGTGTGTTGTGTGTGTGTGTGTGTGTGTGTGTGTGTGTGTGTGTGTGTGTGTGTGTGTGTGTGTGTGTGTGTGTGTGTGTGTGTGGTGTGTGTGTGTGTGTGTGTGTGTGTGTGTGTGTGTGTGTGTGTGTGTGTTGTGTGTGTGTGTGTGTGTGTGTGTGTGTGTGGTGTGTGTGTGTGTGTGTGTTTCCCTCCCTTCTTTTACCCACCACACACCTATAGATCGTTTATATCATTAGAAAAATCTGATTAAGACGATAAATTGATCCAGCAAGACGAGTATTGCAATACGACCCTTTAGGGATTAAGACTCATGTTTGACTGACAGTTCTCATAAGTCAATAGATAATCAGGCAGATTAGCTATGTGCTTCAGCCTTTCTCTCCCCCAGGCTCACTGCAAGCCACGTAATCTGGTCCGTAAATCAATCTCGCTCTATTTTTTGTCTCTCTTTCTCTTTTCCTTTTTTATTTGGCCTCTCGCTTTTCCTTCGTTTTTTTCTCTTTCTCTCTCTTTCTCTATTTCTTTCTATCTCCATTTCTTACTTTCTTTCTTTCTCTCCACCCTCTTCTCACACCACTCCCTTTTTTCCTTTTCTTCACTTCCATCTCCTTGCCACTCTCCTTCTCTCCCTTCCACTCCCTCTCATCCTCCCTTTCCTTCAATCCCTCTCTCCCTTCCACTCCCTCTTATCCTCTCGTTCCTTTAATTCCTCCCTCTTTCCTCTCCCTCTTCTCTCACTCTCCACAAATATTGGAGTCTAAACAAATCAGGGTTTTTGATTGATACGCCCCTACTGCAGTCCGAACTCTATATTTACCTTCGCGTGACAAGTTTGAGGAAGAGAGGAGGAAAAAATGGGTGGAGAGGGGATGGGGCGGATGCTGGGGAGATTAATGGGTGATGGGAGAGGCACAGGAGCACAGGAGGCTGGGATGAGCTGGATGATGGGGAGGTGAAGGGGTGATGGGTGAAGGCAAGGGGAGTTGAGGTGACGGGGAGATGAATCTGTGATGAGGTATGCATGATATGATGGGAAGATGCATGGGTGATGGGGACGGCAAGGGAAGTTAAATCGATGGGGGAGATTAGCTACTGATGGGGAGGGAGTCTGAATTGATATGGAGATGAATGGGAGAAGAAATGGGAAGCTGAGATGGTAAGGAGATGAGCAGATGAAAGGAATGACATGGGAGAGGGAAATGGGTAACTGGGAAGGAATATGGAAGCAGAAAAATGAATGGGCGATGAGTGAACAAAGGGGATAGCACGTAAGATTAAGATGGGGAGATGGAAAGGGTAATGAGAAAGACACAGGGAGCTAGGATAAGGCAGAGCTGGATGGATGAATTGAGGGGCATGGAAAGTTAAGATAATGGGGAAAACATAAGACGATGGGGGAGATGAAGCATGGAAGGATGAGACGATGGGGAGAGAAGAATGGCCGACGGGGAAAGTGTGTGAAGCTGAAATGACGAGTTGGCAGGTGGGCATTTAAGGGGGCGTGGTGCCCCGTGCCGAAGGAGAGAAATCGTGCTCAGTTGTCGTCTCTTTTTCGTGTCTAAAACCATCAGTTTTTGTCGACGAACGCGCTTTTTTTAAGCATGAGATCGCAGTCTTTTGTTGTAGTTGAGTTATTTTTGGAGTCTACCTCTCTTTCTGTCCTGTTACTTTCTCGTTTATTTTGTCTGTCTTGCGGCCTGCATCGCGTGCGGTGCGTTGTGTGAGTGTGTGTGTGTGTGTGTGTGTGTGTGTGTTGTGTGTGTGTGTGTGTGTGTGTGTGTGTGTGTGTGTGTGTGTGTGTGTGTGTGTGTGTGAGAGTGTGAGTGTGAGTGTGGTGTGTGTGTGTGTGTGTGTGTGTGTGTGTGTGTGTGTGTGTGTGTGTGTGTGTGTGTTGAGTGTGAGTGTGTGTGTGTGTGTGTGTGTGTGTGTGTGTGTGTGTGTGTGTGGTGTGTGTGTGTGTGGTGTGTGTGTGGTGTGAAATGAGAGAGAAGAAGAGAGAGAAGAGAGAGGAGAGGAGAGAGGAGAGGGAGAGGAGAGAGAGGAGAGAGGAGAGGGAGAGGGAGAGAGAGAGAGAGAGAGAGAGAGAGAGAGAGAGAGAGAGAGAGAGAGAGAGAGAAGAGAGAGAGAGAGAGAGAGAGAGAGAGAGAGAGAGAGAGAGAGAGAGAGAGAGAGAGAGAGAGAGAGACAGGCAAACATGCAAACATACAGACTCACAGACGCACACGCACGCACACACACACACACACACACACACACACACACACACACACACACACACACACACACACACACACACACACACACACACACCAGCATCTACGCTACGACGGGGATCAGTAACACGCCCATATGACCAAATTTATCAAAGTTTTACGTACGTGACAGCACGGACAAGTGCCAAAATTAACAGACAGCTGGGCCAAGTGCCAGTCCCTCAATTCTAACTGGCCTTAAGAGGAGAAATATTGCGCGGGAAATATTTCACGATTAGAGAGAAAACAAAATCTGATAAAAAAATACCACTCTCATTGTTCTCTTCTTTCCCGTGACGAGGCTTGAGGATCGACCACACTGAAGACCTCCTAAGGACCGACAGTACTACGACAGACTACATTTGGCAGCTGCCGACTTCTGTTATGGGAGTATCATTTGACAAGTGCGCTAAATATGGCAGTAAAGAGCGAGAGAGACACCCGCCATTTCTCATTCCGACCGAGGGCCTAAATTCTAATTGAACCTTGGATGTCAGAAAGAAAAAATACATGTACATTCTTCATAGACTCTCGGGCAAAAATTTTTTTTTTTCGGTGCAATATAGAAGCAAACGCACGCCAAGTCTTCATCAGTGGCATTGCAATCGACATTCAAACGCTTACGCCAAACTGTCAACTAAGCCTTACATAACTGACATGTATATGACAGCCGTGTTCTTTTGCTCGGCACACAAACACGGTCTGCTGACTTGCTTATCGCTTCGTGACTAATTGGTTGTCCTAAAGAACATTTACAGAATAAATGATCTTTGGTCTGACGGTGTTTTGCTGTCTTTTCTATAAGGAAGGTACGAAAGTTATTTTTGTTTCTAAAGTACTCCGTTTGAAATTAAACCTTGACTTTGTCGGAGACAAATGGAGAAAAATCACATGTTAAATGTTTACTTGTCTATTTTCCGTTTCTTTTTTTTAAGATGTCTATCTATGTCGCCTTGACACTCTTTTATTCGCAGCAATAAGGCTAATGTTTCATCAATTAAGTTCCAAGGCCATCTTTGATCTCATTTGGTGCCCCGTGTTTACACCAGACACTGTTTCCTCGTTATTTCTCTAAATTTCCTTCAATTGCCGCTAATTTTAATTTCGTGGGAAAAAAACATTCTGAAAGTATATATAGAACAATAAAGATTCTCGTGCCTCTTATAACGCGAAATCCTCTTATCACCAAAATATAAGCAAATCACATCCTTCCAAATGACCTTTCTAAAGAAGATATGCGTTTTAGCAACAGCTGCAGCAAATGTCTAGTCTGTGTAATAACCTTATAAAGTTCACAAGAATAATAAAGGCGAGTGAATAAAACATGTTTACAGATCCACCTGACATAAACAAGAAGCAGCAATTAACATCAACAAACCATCAAGCCAGTCACAACGTCTACAGAACACCAAGGACCATCACAGTT
>NW_020871007.1:739760-744760 GCF_003789085.1 Penaeus vannamei | reverse complement strand
TAATCTGCGTGAGTTGGGAGGCGAGGGAGGAGGAGGCCGGCCGGGAGTGCAGCGTGGGTTGTGCTACACACATTATCCTTGGGGCCTTGAGACCAGCGCTTCTCGAACTGTACGTGGAATATTTAAATGATACATTATGCAAGTATATATGTACATATACATATACATATATATATATATATATATATATATATATATATATATATATATATATATATATATTATACCCTGTATATATATATATATATATATATATATATATATATATATATATATATATATATATATATACATATATATATATATATATATATATATATAATATATATATATATGTGTATGTGTTCGTGTACGTGTGCGTGTGTGTGTAGAATGGTGTGTCTGTGGACGTATGTGTATAATATATGCATAGGTTATATATAAAGTATTCATGTATATTAATGCAGTTCCAAAATTTTGAGATATTTACTTGTAAACACCTCGTCCATAGCGCTGTGAAATGATCGAATCCGGAATTATTCATTAGGCAAATGGGTTTGCATTTTACTCATTGTAGGCAGTCACCCAGTCACTGCAGAAATGTAAGTACATAAATACAGATTCGATTCCACCACAATACCAAACGAAATGCTACATAACGTACAACACTCCCTCTACAAAGCCTTTCTGAAAACATGAAATGGAACAAAACAAACTGCTCAAGAAAAAGAAAGGGAAATAAAATCTGAATTTACCGCCCGGTTCCCCGCCGCCGAGCGGGTCTAGACCCAACATGTTGATACAACATTTAGAGACCAAGCCGTTAAAAAGGACGTCGAGTGTACCCCAGAAGAAGGTCCGCCTCGAACGCAGGGACTTAATTTCATTTCCATTTGGATTACACACGGCGCGGACACCAAGATCCTTCGTTTAACTTTATCTCGTAATTCACATGCATATATGCTTTGACTCCCCAGGGAATACTGTAATGAGCGTGTGAATTCATTACCATTTCGTAGGTGGTAATTTCTAGACGTACTCATGGGACGAATAACAGGACCTCCGGGTGTCTATGGGTATCTATTGGAAATACTGATTTTCATGATCATCATGGGAAGGCGGCATTCTTGAGCTAGAGCTCATTTTTTTTTCCCCTTATATATGTTTTGTTTTTATTACAGGTAAATTTAGCGTCATTTACAAATCAATATTATCTTGTGAACCTGGCTATGGAAGCGAGTCACATACAAGTGACGAGACTTAAAAAAGCAGAGGCATAAAAGAAAGTTACAGAACAAACATTTTCCCAATAGTTACAAAGCCTTGTGTAAGAGAATGTAAGAGTGTGTTTACTCAGACATATTTACCAGCGGTTGCCGACTACCTGGCAGGTAAAGTAGTGCTAATGACGGTCACTCCTCACCGTGGCTGCCGTTTTCTGTCTTAGCGATGTGGCTCCGTCACTCGGGAACCGTTTTTATGGGGGCGAGAAGGCGGGGAGAAGGGAGGAAAGGGGATAAAGATTACGGGAGGGAAGGAAGGACAAGAGCGATAAAGAGTTTTGCTGGAACCTGGACAGAATTCTATTGCATGTATCTTCTGTCGGCAATTTTACAGCGAAAAAAGAATTTTTACATACTAAACACTTTCCACCCTTCCCCTGAACGACTCCGCGTAATGCCAAACGTCAATAGTCGTGAGTCATAGTTTTTTCTGTTGACATTCGACGTTTGTACCCAACAGTCATAATAACAGCCAGCATTTTATAAACTGAATTCTAAACCTTTAAACCTGACTTGGATTGTGTCTCCCTAAAGGGGGATAACATGTAATACAATTGCATGAGAATTCACACAAGGCTTACCATTATATTCTGCAATAGTCATTTACATGAACAAAATGCCGTTAAATGCTACACGCTAAATTCCTCATTACTAATTGATAGGGAGCAAAGCCATACAAGACAACACGTATAATACAGTTAAGGTAATACCAGGATCACATATTGTTCACGTGTTCTAAAGAAAAACGAATTCCCATTACACGATTTACGACTGCAAGTAATCTATCCATTTCCCTTGAATGAATGAGAAAATGTGTGTTATGTATACTTTAGGGGATAGGAGTGTGCCTATGTGATCATGCTATCAGTATACGCAACATATTCTTTATTTTCTTTCCTTGTCCATGTATTGTGCGTGTGTGTGCGTGTGCGTGTGTGTGTGTGTGTGTGTGTGTGTGTGTGTGTGTGTGTGTGTGTGTGTGTGTGTGTGTGTGTGTGTGTGTGTGTGTGTGTGTGTGTGCGTGCGTGTGTGTGTGTGCGTGTGTGTGTGTTCGTGTGTAGCCTTTAATCAACGCCCCACTTTAATTTCGCCAATCTCAAAGAAGCATCGCCAGTGATTGGTAGAGCAACGATAAGAGAGAAAATTCCATGAGGCAATCTTGGCTGATTTGCCGGAGGTGTTCAGGTCTGGGTGTTCGGCGCGGAAATTAGTCCCTTCATGACTCTTAAGTTGAGAAACTACACAGCGGTCTGGTTCAGACGCTTTAAAGTACGACCATCGCGCAATGGCAATTTCTCTAATTACGCATATTAGGCAAATTACCTCCTGTGAGTAATGGCACAATTAGCAAAATATAAACCCATAATCAATTATCCATAATGACCCGTTACGCCTGGCCTGAATACTTATATATATATAAGATATATAACATTACTTTGAGCTTCTTTGCCGGCTTGCGTATTCATTCCGTTTGGACGTGCGTGCTTGTGTTAGCGTACATGTGTACGTGTGCTTTATGTACGTATGAAAAAATGGCTGCATCTTTTTTTGCGTTACATTTATGACTAAACATCATTTCTTTTAACACGTGAACCCACACGCACCATTTCGCGTGTTTCCTGTTCATCCCTTTAGACGGGCGACAGTGCAATCACTCGCCTGAATCTAATACGAAGCCGAGCGCCTCGCGGAAAAAAAGGGGAGCAGAATCATTTCATGATAAACTGGGACAGTTTTTTTCGACCGTCTGAAACCACGGCCTACTGCTGGCATTTCTAAATACTCATGGTCCACTACCCTTCAAATTTTGAATAGGAGCTCGCTCTCTCTCTCTCACTCATTCTCTCTCACTCACTCTCTTTCTCTCACACACAATTTCTCCCTTTCTTTCTCCCTCTCTCCCTCCTTCCCTCCTTCTATCCCTCTCTCCCTATCCATATCCCTATTTCTATATCTATATATCTATCTATCTGTCTCTATCACTACATCTATCTATCTCTCACCCTCACCCTTTCACTCACACCCTTACCCTCTCAGCTAAAACTGCAAAAACCTGCTATCAGTTTAACGAAAAGAAGTTAATGTGTGGGAATGGAAGTACTAGGAAATTAGGTACATATACGTGTTTCATCTTTACAATTATACAATACCTAATTTAGCAAGTGTAGCCCACTAGTTAATTGCTCACGGCCTATGCATTAGGAACCACTGGAGTATGGGAACGAAGAGAGTTTAGGTGAGGTCAATATTTCTAGGAATGCAAATGAATCGTCAGTTTTCAATATAGATTATGGCTTTAAAACTAATGGAATGGGTTTCTCCTACCTTTTTATATTCGCATATATCCATCCATGCACATAAATGTGCACATACTGTATACCGTACAGTCACTTCGCTACCTGTACATGTGTGCTTTTGAATGCATTTATGTTTGTTTGTTTGGTGTATGTATGTGTGTATGTGTGTGCGTGTGTCATCTTTCTTGCGTTTATGTTTATACATACCATTAAGCCCTTAACCTACCCCTATCTTCCCAAAACTTATACACACAAAAAAATAAAAATAAAAAGAATCGCGGGCGCAGCCACGACCAGCAGGTGCGCCGCGAGTGGCGCCACCGCCGCGAGCCCTTCCCGCCATACAAGGCTCGAGGAGAGACTTGAAAGAGATACAAACAGCGTCCCCGAGTGTCTCAGTACAGGCTGGGCTTCAGTATCTATCATGAATACTGATCGACATTTACAAATGTGTCGACTTGAAGATAAGAAATGTTAGTTATCAGTCAAATTGTCACATTTGAATACATGTAATTAAGAAACACATATTTTACAAAGTATTTGTAAACACTCAACAACGCTTTCAGTAGATACATGATGTCAAGTCAAGCATAATAATTGTTCTACTGATCTTAGAAACAAAAGAAGTGATGAATAAACAGACAATTCGCCCGCCATGAACAAGATTCAAAACCATGTGTAAATGAGGATGATTGTTCCATTATTAATACCAGTGCGTAACTGCGGTTTTATTATAATCTTTTTATTTGGGGGGAGGGGGGAGTGTTCCAGGAAAAACAAATAAAGGTGGAGTTAGAAGAGTAAAGCAAACAGTATAAAGGAAATGAATACAAGAGTCAGTTCGAAGTAGAGGCACACAAACTTTGTTTTTGCATGTGTATAAAAGTTTGTTAGTGTGTGTTGTTTGTTTATTTGCGTGTTTGTTGTTTGTGTGTGTGTGTGTGTGTGTGTGTGTGTGTGTGTGTGTGTGTGTGTGTGTGTGTGTGTGTTGTGTGTGTGTGTGTGCGGCGTGGTGTGTGTGACGTACACACGGATGTTTGGGCCCGAACAATGAAGATCTTTGGTAAGGGTCAACTGTCGCAACCCCCTCCTCCTCTCAATAAACACCAATAAGCGCACACACACACATACCCACACACACACCTGAGCCTGACTTCCCACCCACACACAGGCAATAATAACACAGGTGTTGTCATCAGCAAAATGACTCCATCCCCTTCCTCCCTTCCCATCTACTTCAAAAAGATAGACACGCCCTTTTAATGAGGCTTATCTGCGGGCGGAGTGGTTCGCTGCGAGCAAATCCTCAGGTCTTATCAGTCCGAGAGATACTTCATGACAGCCAACACTTAAGGATTTCGGATGTCTGGGACGACCGAACGAAAGCGTGACGTCAACTTTTGTCTCGTTTTCGCTCCCGAAACTCCAGCAATTCTGCTGT
>NW_020871007.1:722260-727260 GCF_003789085.1 Penaeus vannamei | reverse complement strand
TGCTTCCTCTCTCTTCCCTTCTCTTTCCTTCTCTTTCTGTTTATCTGTCTGTCTCTCTATCCGATGGCATGTCTTTCTCTTTCTCCCTCCTTCCCTCTCTTCCTCACTTATATTATGTTGATAATGAGAAGTGCACGGATAGTAAGAAAAAAAAATAACTACTAATAATAACACTGATGGTGAAAATGAAAAAGGAATAAAACAATAACAACAATAAATGTGATAATAATAACAATGATAACGATAACAATAAAATAATAACAACAAAAAACTATTACTACTGATAATAATAATAATGATAATAATAATAATGAAAATAATAATAATAATAACAGTGATCATGAGAATAATAGTAATAACAATAGTAACAAAAACAGTAACAATAATGATAATGATAACAATAATAACAATGATAATAATAATAATGATAACAAAAATAACAATGATAATAACAACAATAAAGGAATAATAACGATAATAAGAATGATAATATTAATAATGATAACAAACATAACAGATAATAATAATAAAGGAATAATAACAATAATAATAATGATAATTACGATAACAACAACTATAATAACAATGATGATAATAATGATAGTAAAGATGATAATAACATCATCAGCAGCAACAATAATAATGTAATAATAATAATAAAATTAATAATAACAATAATGATAATCTATAATTTCGATAATAATGATGATAATGATATTGATAATAATAAGACTAATAGTAATGATAATGCCAACAATAATAATGATAATTATAATAATGATAACAATAATAATTATGAAAATATTGATGAAAATAAAAATGATAATGACAATAATCATAATAATGTAACAATGATAACGATAACACCATCACCACCAGCAACAATAATGATGATGGTGATAATAATAATAATAATAATAATAATAATAATAATAACAACGATAATAATAACAACATTAATAATAATAATAATGGTTATAATAATGATAATAAAATAATGACAATAATAACATCAACAATAATCATAAAAATGATAATAATAATAACAGTATTGATCATAATAATAATGACGATGATTATGGTAATAAGGATGATAATGATGCTGAAAATAATATGATAATAACAATAATTATGAATAATAATAATATTGATGGTAAGGATGATAATAAAATGATAATGATATTATTTACAATAATAGTGACAAGAATAATATTAATAAAAATAATAATAATAACCATAATAATGATAATAATAGTAATAACAATAGTAATAACAAGAGTAATAACCATAGTGATAATAATAACAGTAATAATAAAAATAATATTAATTAAAATAATAATATTAAATGATAATAATAATGATAAGAATACTAATATCAATAATAATAATAATAACAATAATAATGTTAATAGTAATAATACTAATACTAATACTAATAATAATGATAATAATATCAATAATGACCATTATAACAATAATATTAATAATGAAAATAATGATACTACTGATAATAATGATGATGAAATTTACAATAATAATGACGGTGATGGTAATAATAATAAAGATAACCTTTATAAATATAATCATTATCACCATCACCATTATCATTTGCTAGGCCACTTCTTTCGTGTTAGGATTATGATATAAAGTCCACGTTTCTCTATCGGGACTTGACATGTCAGAAACAAAACATCCTGACATTTCGACCTTCTTGATAATGCACCAGGAAAAACCCATCTTTTTCCTACTTTTTATTTAAACGTTCTTTCACAATTCGTAAGTTCTTTTGGATGTTTACAATAGAATACCCCAATGCGTATTAAAACATGAGATTCTTCACTGTCCCATATGTATATCGATTCTCAATGTCTTTATAAACACAATTTTCATTCTGCTTAGTCTCTTCTTTTATGTGACTTTATTTCTATGTATCATATGTATGTGTGTAAGTATGCGTCTTTGTCTACGTCGTACCCATTACCTCCTCAGTGTCATGCTTGTCTCATAATACTTTATGTTCAGTCTCTCTGCCTTATTCGTTAGGTATATTGACCTAACGCTAACAATACGTAATTAAAAGTATCAGCCCTCTTCATATACTATTATTACCAGCTGCTAAAGAAGTTTCTTAGTAAAATTCCAGGAATTTAACAAGCGAAAAAGGATTTTTTTTTTCGTGTGTCACTGAAAGCACGCTTACGCTTTCAATTTCAGGAGAATTATTCAATATTCTCAGTGATTTCTTGTTTCTTTTTTCGTACTTCTTCATTTTTGTACAATGCATAAAAGTTAAGGGGGCAGAACGATGGTGGATAAGGTCGAGGAAGGAGGTCGATTAGGCCTAAAAAAAATCTCATCATTCCCGACCCTTCAGGGAGGTTTTCAATGGATATTGAATGTGTAGCGGCCTTGCTGGCCCTGGATCGGGAACCAGAATAATGACGAGAAAATTATTGCATTGCGTCTCTACTGTAAACTATGTCGTCTGTTTCGTATAATGTCCACTATTTTTTCGCTGTTTGTCAGAAAAATTGTGAATGGAGATTTAAATGATCATCCATATAACATATACTAACAGGCATCGGTATAAGGCCTCCACCTCCTGCCTTATTTGTGGTTATCACCCCTTACCCCTACCTATTGCGTTGTCTCTCTTGTTTCTCTCATTTCCTTTACGATCGCTAAGCCGATATATTTTCAGTATCCATTTTTACCTTTTTTCTATCCGTTATTATCCCTTCTTTCTTTCCCACCAGTACATTCATCACGGCACATGTCGATTTTCTCCCCAAAAGATCAGACGAGCTTCATACAATTTTTCCGTCCACTCTGACCTGGAGAGTCTTCTGTCAAAGGAAGGAAGAATGTTTATCTGGCGTTTGTCCAATAAAGACGTCAGCACTTGTTTCAAGAAGCAGCATCATGCATATGAGCTTTTAACTGCCCCTAGAAATAATGTACATAAATCCCGAAACTTAGAGAAAATAGCCGAAACGTGAAAATTAATACCAAGACCCTTGGAGTTTTAAGGCATTGATATTGGCTAACGAAATCACAACTATGTAAAAATATGAAAGAAAATCCGCTGAATCGAAAAACCGAAGCAATTTTACCCGACTAACTATCGTCTTATAGAAATTACAATCGTGGCACCACGTCCATTTGGCAGGTTCATGTAATTTAGACCACTTTTGTAAGAATATACCCCCTTTTTGGTAGGAAAATAATGCTTCCTAATCTGTTACTGTTCCTAATCTGATTATTAAGTATATGTAGAAAAGAAGATGAAAATTCTTTAAATTTCTTAAGTATCTTAAGTATATGGAATTTATAACTTTGTTTTCAAAAGTAGGAAAATAATGCTTCCTAATCTGTTACTGTTCCTAATCTGATTATTAAGTATATGTAGAAAAGAAGATGAAAATTCTTTAAATTTCTTAAGTATCTTAAGTATATGGAATTTATGACATGTTTCGACTTCATTCTGCAAGGAAATTACAAGTTACTAGGGCAAATTATATAGCATTTTTATGACATAATTAAGAGGACATTTATTTGGGCTTTACTTCACTTAGGGATACTTTGTCCATTTCTGCATACGGGATGAGGAGCAAGGCTTCGCACGGATTTTATATAAAAATCCTAATATCACGCCTTTCCAAAACTGTACCATCGTTAATAACAGACGTTTTAACCATCCTGATGTCATAATTTGTACCAAATATCAAGATTTAATTCTTCAACCGAATCTAAATCAAACCAAAACTCAAACTGCATAAACAATTTTAGGTCACTGATTTTGTTACATGATAGAAAACAGCTTGCATTGCAAACTTTGACAGCTTTTCAGTTCACAATGAGCAACATCGCAAAAATCACACTGGTGACTAGACTAACAATTCCTTTGCATTACTTTTGATTTTTAAGGCATTTGAAATTAACAATATTCTTGTTGATGATTTTATAATAATCATAATACTAACAAAAAATAATAATGAATGATTATGATAATGATTAAAAAATATGATGGAGTATATAAAACGAGAGGGGAGTTAACTTACACAGAGAAGGAAAACTCAAAAAAGGTAACAGATGTTTAAAACATACAAACATAGTAGTATAAGCTGTGGAGAAGGAAAAATCTATACCAGATGATAAAATAATGATAATGATGATAACAATAATAATAATAATAATAATAATAATAATAATAATAATAATAATAATAAAAATGCCATTAAGGCGTTCCCCAGTAGATTGTTAAAATAGACAGCCATAAGACTTTAATCACAATAAAGGGAAAAGAAAGCAAAGAAACACATAAACAAGATTCTTATTTTTGCATTTTATTCCGAATACAAACTAACCTAAGAAGCAAATACAAAACTTGCAGCAGCTACCAAGTCCTCGAAATTCTCTACCATATAGCTGCTGTTTTGTGTGTTCCACTCTTTGGCTTATTAATGCTACAAACATACACACATCAAATATATTAGACCATGCAGGATGGAAGTTCATATTCAGTTCCAATCAACTTTTATATTATTAATGTTCAATGCTGGGGTCTGCATGTCCTTCCATTATCTAAATAGTATGTTTGGAAATTTAAATATAATATTTTTAACAGTCTTTTTTATTGCTTGTAAAAACAGCATAGTCAGGTGGCTTAACATGAATGCCTTATTATTATCTAAAAGGAAAACAAAAAAAGGAAAAAAAGAAATCTACAAACATCCACAATACAAACATTCAGCTTCAATAATACTTGTCAATCAACACATGAGAAAGAAAACAAAAATCTAAATCTAAATATTGAAAATAATCTGAAAATGATAACAGTATCAAAATACTATGATAATTCAGGATAAATGCATATTAGAATGAAATATTTTTCCTATATTTTTTTCCTTTCTTTTTCAATGAAGTTCAAACAATATCAAAGAATTTATGATTTGTGTTCATGACGTGTTTACACCTTTCCATAATTACTAGAGTAATAG
>NW_020871007.1:702260-717260 GCF_003789085.1 Penaeus vannamei | reverse complement strand
TGGGCTCTGGATGGGAATGGTAGTTATTCTTCCCACCTGTGCTGGCTGCGCCAACCAGTGTGAGGCCTGTGAGGCAAAGCCCAAGGAAAACCCACAGGTGGACATTGGGCCCCATAGTCTGCTGCCCCCCTTGATATGGAGCAACATCGACGGGTGTGGCTGAGGTGGTGTCCAACCGGAGCAACTGCCCGAGGGTTAACCTCAGGCAGGCTATCTAGGTAGGTGCTTGGAACATCTCATTTTAGTTATCTATACATCTAATTATCTGTCTATCTATCTATATGTATACAATTTATTATATTAATTTTGTGTTTTTGTTATCCTTACTGTTATCATTGTTTTCATTAATATTGTCATTATATTGTATCAACAATCTAATTGCAATAAGAAATAAAAAATGTAAAAAAAACAAAAAAATCAAGGAATATGGTAAACAGGTGAGATCAGGTAGGAACAGTAATTGACTCTTTAGCAAATAAAGCCCTTGTAGAGCCATCTTTGTGTACACAAAATTAATAAACTGAAAACACAGTGGATATGGTTTGTGTGTTTGCCCTGCCAACATCACGGTTTAACAGTCTTTTCATCTTGTGGTTTGCTCTCACTCTCTTTGCCATTTCTCTACTTTAATGTGGAATTCCCTCTCTAGTGTTAATGTTCTTTCTCCCAATTCAAAAATCTTGGAATTACTACTTCTCCTCTACTAAACAATTATCTAAATAATATATATACATTTTTCTTCTTTGCCTTCTTATCAGAGCATGAGGCTGTGATGAGATTGTCTTCCAATTCAACAGAGATTCTGATTAAGGCAGCAAAACAGTCTTTAAATGATTCCTAAACCAATTTTCACAATTTCGGAGATGTAAAATTCTATTCTGGTTGCTCTCATAGCACCAACAACAATACAAATAGTGGTCACAAACAACAAATTTATTAATCAATAAAGTATTATTCATTGGCCTTTAAAGTAAAATTCTGATAAAAATAATAAATATGACATATCTAAGTACAATAAATGAAAAATTACCAGATACTAAGTGACCATGCATATAATACAATGATTTTTATAAGAGTAGATCCACTTCTCAAGAGCTGATAATAGTTAACAGTTAGAAAGCAAATGAATGTGCTAGACATCAAAGGTCATATAGCACTATAGGTAGGTATAGTAACAAAAAGGGTAAAGAAGGGGATTAATGGATTAATTATTAAATATGCAACACATCAAAAGTCATACAGCAATTTAGGAAAGTATGGTATTGAAAAGGGTGAAAGGGGTGAGTGTAAAGAGGGAGTGTAGATGAGGTAAGGTAGGAATTAAGGAAATGGGGGGGGGGGTTAAGGGTGGTTAGATGAAATAGAGGAAAGAGGGCTGTGAGATATTTCAATGTAGAACTATTAGGAAACAATCAACAAGTGATAAGGGTATAAAAGGTGTTAGAGAAGGAGGGATAGAATTCAGGGACTGAGACAAAGGGTTCAGGGTGAAGTATAAGGAATATCAGGAAGGAGAGAATGTAGGGAAGGACAATGTTGTGCCAAAAGGGAGTCATATGTGTATCCAGAATGGAGTGGAAGGGATACTGGGGAAGAAAAGGGGGTTGGTATAGATGGAGCAAGGGGCCATGGGGTGTTGGTAGGGAGGGTGGGGAAGGTGTGTTGGGGGAACATGAGAAGGAGGATGGATGTTAGAAGTCAGAGTGTAGAGGGAATGGGAGCTAAGAGATTGGAGGATGGATGAGGTAGTTGGATGTTATCTTGGGCCATGATTAGGCACCAAGGAAGTAGAGATTGGAGAATGGCAAAAGACTTTGACTACGAGAGTGAGGGGGTAGAAATGGGAATGTAAGGAGTAGGAAGAAGCGATACTAGGGGAGATGTAGAAACATCTTGGGGAGAAAGGGAAGGGGCAGAGTGAAAGACAACATTGGAATAGAGAGCAAGGGAAAAACCTTGTTGGCTTGCTACCCACCAGGTCTTGTGTAAAGTGAGGCCAAAAATACATTATAAGAGCTACAAATTGGCACACGCGTGATTGCTCAGGGCAGTTTGAATGACCATGGCTAGGTTGGACACTAGAGGGCAGAGGTTGAAGAATGACAATGCTTGGCTGGGTGGCCAAAACACCAACATTACTGACATTGACAAGGGAAGGGTCAATATGGTCCAACATGGCAGGACTCTCTGCCATTATAAACTTTATGAGGGAGGTCATTCTACGGAAAGTAATTTTGGCAATACTGGTGTAGTACATTCAGCAGCCTCTAAGGGAATAGTGTAGCAAAGTACCAATACTGCATCATAGTCAATAAGACAGACAAGCAGGTAATTTTTACAGTCTGGCCGATCCTTGTTGTGAACAGGGCAATCAGCTCGGAGACAGAAATAGTTCCAGTAAAAAAATGAAGGGAGGAGTAAGGTTGGGCAGGAATAGGTTTGCCAGTGACAATAATCAGAATAGATAATGTATGAGCTTGGGACTCTGATGTAAGTGTGACAAGGTATGAATGATTGGAATGGCTTTGCCTAATTATTTTTTGAAACATTACTGGAAGAGGACAGTATTGTCGGAGTAAGGGGCTGTAGGGGGAATTACAAAAAATCAATCCCATTAAGCTGGGCTAAAAAGATTACTCAAAAGATTTGTAGAGGTGGAAGTAACTAAAGGATGGGAGGAAGAATGAGTGGTTCTGTGTGAGGTAGTATTACAGGGAGATAGAAAATAAGGATGAAGAGTAGTAATAAGTAGGGAGGGGGTTGAAAATGAAGAATACTGTGGAGGCTGAGGACGTGAAGTTAACCCACTAATGCCAGTATATTTTGAAGCCGAAAATAAAAGTTTCCAGGCGGCTACAAAATCGGCATGTGGGGCTGGCCCGGACTCTGCCTGCTGCTGAGTCAGAGTGCGAGCCCTGATACAGCATCACACTGGAGGGACGCCTGGCAATTTTTTTTTCCGGGTGTCTCATATGAGGGACATCCGTCGTAAATGGGTTAAAAATGTTGTTTTCTGAAGATTAGGTAATGACCTGGGTGGGTGACTTACAATAGACTGAGGAGCTGACAGAAGGTATTGAAGAAAAGGTGGTACTATTAGTGTTAGACTTATGATCAAAGGAGAGCCAGGGATCAAGGGATCAGAAAAGTTAAAGTCAGTGGGGCTAGTTGATAATAGGGCAAGCCTCAATGCCGCTAACAAGGGTACAATATCATTATTGGCCATAGTAAGCCTGAAGTATGTGGGGAAGAGAAATAGTTCATTCCCCAGGGTCCCTATCAGAGGGTAAAGGCTAGGTAAGTAAACAGGGGAATACTGTGCCCATAACTCGATGAGACTATTCAGGATTGACTCAAAGCCAGACTTTTATCCTTTCAACAAGACAGAACAAGAGGTAGGAGAAAAAAAGGAAAAGGAAAGGGGAAGAAGAATAGGCTAAGCAAGACTAATTGAGCAGAGGGCCTCAGTCTCCATCTCATATGTCCCCTCCATGCCATAAATGGGCATGGGATTAGGGAGCTGATAAAAAGTAAGGCAAGCAATGGTCAATAAACACAGACCAAGACAAACCATGCATAGATACTCCTGTTAGATAAAAATCCTGTTCATATAAAATATACTGTTTTAATTACAAATATCAAAAGCTGATTCATAAAACTGTACACTCTTATTAAAAAACAATAAAAAGTTTTCTGACTGTTACTGTTACACGGATGCATAATTTTCTGAATGACTTTAAATCAGCTCTGATTTCATTATCAATATGATACTGACAACTTTTACTCACAAAGCATTATTGAATAAGAACACATCTTTTCATGGTATCACTGGAACAGCCAAATGTAAACTGATAATGTTAAAATATCCAATCATGATAAACATTTCCTACATTTTTGATATGAAAGGAGTGTGACTTATCCAACAATAACTAAAAGAAAATGAATAACTTTAGTAGCTACACATGAAATAGAAACTTTGACTTTCCAACTATTTTCCTCATAATTTATCCTAATATTAATTTTCCTTTACATGAACTAGTTATTGCCTAATAATAATGTAGTCACCCTAGTATTAGCTGACAGATTATTTTTCCTCCTCTGCCTAATATAGGCTACTTAATCCCTAACACCTTTTTCTAGCAAATGAAGCCTTACCTCAGATTCATCTTATATTCTTGGCAAAGTGTGTAGCTGAACTTCTTTTATATTTCCCCAGGTAATGTTATAATTTTCTAAACCACAAGAATAAATAATGTTTCTCTAGCATCAGATAGTAAATGTTGAATATATAGGGAAACCCACTATATACGAGACAGAGACTGTGTCAGAAAATGCATAGTCGAGTAGGCTACGTCAGGCCATATAGCGCGTCTTAGCAATGGATTTTATTCCTGCATGGAACATTCAATAAATCAATGGTAAAGAATGCTAGATATCATATTATGGCACTGGGATGTTTTGCTTTGACGTTTTCTTTTTATTTGTTGCAGCCTTGTGCACCATGCTCTCTTGGTATTTATGGCATGGAGTTCTCTTTTTCAAGGATTATCTCCTCAACATAATAAGTATAAAAGGAGGCTGCCCATTTTGAAAGATACAAGCAAAGAAGGCTTCACTAACATTGTTTCAGTAAAAATTGCAGTTTTCAGGAGACTAACCCCATCAAATTAGGTTCAACTGTAAGTGTTGTTAGATATGTGAATAATAGAAGTTTCATATCTGATTTTCCTGGTACCAACAGCTTTAGTAACACATAGCTAATCTTACTTTTTGGAAGGAAATCTGTACAACAAGCCTCACTCACTCATATGCATGATGCATCCCAAGAAGGAAATGGAAATCATTTTCAAGTTGGTCAAACAAAATACTTCAAGGAAGGATAACACAGATATATATTATGGAAACCAGGAGTGTGTGAAAATCCTACTATTACTAATTTGGTGAAGTAGTAGAAGGGAAAAAAAGGGAAAATTGTGGAGGTAGTCCATAGTAAGAAAAGGTAGTGAGAGGGAAGAATGAATAACAGGAATACTTAATAAATTTGAACTGCTGTACAAAACTCAGGATTTGTGTCCAAGTGCTATTATCAATTTCATACTTATTGACAAAATTCATCTCCTAAGGGTTCCAGTATTGAATTCAGTTCAATAAGCAACAATTCACATACTTACATATATTCATAAGACAAGTATTTTTCAATTTGCCTTATAACTTTTTAAAAGTTATTAAGGTTTCTTAGTTCTAATACCAATAACTTTTCTCTAGTAACTATTCCTACTTCCTATTCTCTTCACTGAAACACAATTTCAGTGTCATCAAGATCAAGAAAGTTTTCATTACCTGCCATCATAAAAAAGCACATAGTATCCAACTGCTTCTTGAGCATAGCAAGAAATAAATTAGCATAATCTACTATTTGACCTCAGTTATAAATATCAACACATAGCTATGTATAACTTTTGTTTGGTTAACCCACTAACGACGGGTGTCCCACATATGAGACACCTGAAAAAATAAACATTGCCGGGTGTCCCGCCAGTGTGACGCTGTATTGGGGCTCGCGCTCCAACACAGCAGCGGGCCACGGCAGGCGGGCAGGCAGACTCCGGGGCATCCCCACCGCCGATTTTGTAGCCGCCCGGAATCTTTTATTTTTGGCTTCAAAATATACCAGCGTTAATGGATTAAAGAAAACATGAAGTCAATAATGTTCCCAAAGATTCACACTTACATGAGCTAGTTTTCTTTTGTAGTAATTATTAAAGTGTTTTGTATCCTTTCCAAGCTTCTTTCATGTCAATTTGACTCTTATGGTAAATAGGTAAAAGATCTAAATCAGGGGTGTCAAATTAGCAGCCTGCCACACTCCTATATGCGGCCCTTGGCACAATAACTATTTCAGTCTTATAGTCAGCCATATTACATGATTAATGAAGCCTTAATGACTTACACAAAGGGGTCAAACTAATGGCCCATGGACTGAATGTGGCCTTTGTGATGGTAATAAATGGCTCACAGGGTGACAAGAATCCTTATTAGCCTGTGAAAAAATTATCATCATGAAGGAAAATGATATATGATTAATATACTGAGAATTCATAAATAAGGTTTATTTCATAATGGTAATATTTCTATTTATATTGCTATTGTTAGCAATACCGCTATCATAACGGAGAGAAACAGATCATATAAAATGAAAATCCTTAAACGGCTTTAAAGCAAGAATGAAGATAAACATTTTACACAGAAGAAAATCACTTTGCAGTTATTGAAAATTAAAGTAAATGATGCAAGATGCATGGTAGTTTTTGTTATGCATGTATGACATAGCAAATTAGACCTCTTATGTTTAAATGCTAAAATGAAATTGTATATTGTACATGATTAATGCACTACTATCAATGTCATTCAATTAGTAAATTTTTAGGTACAAGTAAGGAATATTAATAATGTAATCCTGGGAGCCAGTTATGTACCTTTGTTGCCCCTGAAAGAAAGTAGCTGAGATGAAAATTGGCCTTCAAAGAGTTTTGAGTCTGAAACCCCTGATCTAGATGCTAATATATCAGGTGAGAAGAAAGATCATCCTTATATTTAAAAACTATTTTCAAACAATTCCTCACAACCTTTTCTGCTATGGTTTCCACCTTGTTAATTTCTGTTGAAAATCATAGACACATGCTGTAGGTAAATAATATGATTAAGTTTTCTATATCTTGGAACTGCTGTATAGACCCATTATAATGTGATATACCATAATATATATATATATATATATATATATATATATATATATATATATATATATATATATATATATATATATATATATATATATATATATAAATATAATACGTTTAATCTGAGATTACATATGATATTAACTGATAAATAACTATAAATAATACCACAATCAAGGCATTTTGAGATAAAGATAAGACGAACCTGAAAAAGAATGGAAATGTCAACATAAACAAACCTCATTTCAAAGGAAGAAAATGTAGGCACTAAAAGGATACATTCATTATATGGAGATAAATCCAAATCCAAGATCGGAGCAGTGTGGGCGTACACTTCACCAACACACTGGTGACTCTCTGGATATCGCCGGTATCTGTTTACTGAACGACCTGTACAGAGTAATTAATTATAAGTATTTGCATGCATTCTTTCTTCAATATTTGTATATCCATTAGGCATTAATATCTATTATACATCTGTTTTCAGCACAACTATACTGAGGCACACACCTTGAGCAGAATAAAGGAGACCTCCACTGTGAGTGTACTTCATGCGAGACACACGGCTGGGACTCACTTGTTTGCTCTCCCACTTCCAGGGACGTTCACCTACACACCAACAGACTAGGCCTTCACCTGTGCTTGCCATCATCACACCTGAAAATGTAACAGGAACCTTATTCCTTAAATCTATTCGAGGTTTTCTTACCATGTGATACTATGTAAGACTTACAGTACAGAAACTGTCAATCAAGTAGTTAATATTTTTCTGAAAACTGATTCAGCTAATACACGTGGATCTAAATAAAATCATTAAGATTTGGAAACAGTACTGTGGATTATTAAATTTAAGCTTGAGTAACACCTGTGAAGAGAACTATAAAAGAAAGCAGAAAACAATATTACCAACTAGTCTATGACTGGTTATTTTTGTAAAGTCTAAGGCATATCATGAAGAAGTTAGAGGTTCAGTTTTACCCAATAATTACATAACCATATACAGCACTTGCTAGAGGAGGTTCAGATCTTAATCAAATTTCCTATTCATGTGTACCTTGTATCAGATAGCACTAAAAATTGGGACTTTCATATTTAGTAATTTTCTTCACATCACATGGAGGGCTAGATTCTTAACTGCGTAGTTCTAAGGTTAAATAATGTATCAACAAAGATGAAGGATTTTAAATGAATTAAGTTCACCCTATGATTTAACTCAACAGGTGCGGGTCCAGATTATTTTAAATCAACGTATCTTCATATGTAGGTCTAAAGTATACTTGAAGGTTTGTTGTAATCTCAGTTTAGACCCATTCATCATATGACCCAGATGATTAACCAAATTAGACAATGCCAAATGTTTACATCAGAATCACACACAAAAGAGTTCATGCTTCTTTGATTTGGAAGATATTTTCCTTCACGAACAAACAGCATGAGCATTATGCTTATTCAACAATACTCACTAGGATAACCCTGGGATACAGTGGTGTTGTATGGTTCCGGGGAGGGTGCTAGGCAAGTCACAGGAGGTAAGTTTTGGTTGTAGTGAAGGCACACAGTGGACGCCCATCCACGCTGTTCACTTTCACCTGACCAACAGACGACCCAGAAACCAACACAGGTTTCCCTGAGCCCCATGGCCATGATCCATCCAGGAAGCACAGGTCATTTATGCTGTCCTCATGTAAAAATAAAAACAACTATTACTATTATGAAGGTATAAGTATAATATCTATCAATATATATCCCCTATTAAGACCTGAAAAACATTTGCTTCTGTACAATTTTCTATTTATGTTATTATCTTCATACTATATAATAATCAAACATCTCTAATAAAATGGGGACCTGGTCACTTTTTCCTATTAAAATCCTAAAATTCAATTTAATCTACAAGAATGCATTATACAAAATAATACAGACCTATACTTGATGTTATTTAATCCAAGTCTTATCAATATTACAACCAATCAAAACAAAATTAATTCACAATTTTTCAACTGCTAATTCCAAAGCCCAGAGGTAGTCCCAACAAAATTCAAAGTAAGTGATGCATTATTAAGCTAAGGTAAGTTGCCACTTAGTAATTTCTTCTAATTCCACGCAAGTGAACAATCGAAGTGCCAAAGTATTTTGCTCATCGGTTGGGCTGGTAGATAGGTCTCTATTGCAAAGTCAGGTAAACAGCAGAGTAACAAATGCAACTTATGGCATGCTTAACCCACTAGCGATAGTATATTTTGAAACCGAAAATAATAGTTTCTGGGCAGCTTTAAAATCGGCGCGTGGGGCTGGCCTGGAATCTGCCCACTTGCCGGCCATGGCCCGCGACGAAATCGGAGCGCAAGCTTAGATCCAGTGTCACACCGGCGGGACGCCTGGCAATTTCTTTTTTTCACGTGTCTCATATGTGGGACACCCATCGTAAATGGGTTAAGGACCAAAATAATAGCAAGACCAAAATTGATGGAGCAAAATTTAAATGACTAAAGAAGATTGTGCAAACAATCAAAAACAATTTACAGAATTAACTTGATGTGTATCATTATCAAAATATCCCAAAAGTACAGTTGTACAATAAAACTAATTTGTGGCAAATTTGTGTATAGTCTGCCCTTTCTTATCATTGGATACAAATAAAAGAAAAATATTTATTTTAATCACATTTGAGGGTTTGCTAATTTACTATCAATTCACTTCTAACCAATTCTATGTCAGCAGTATACCCATAAAAGCTTAGTAGTATATATGCCTTATCATCAATAAGCTGAAATGAATTCTTGCCAATGCAATTGCTAATGCAGTTATAGAACTGAATGGGATACATATGATGTACCATCTTGTTCTAACATGTAAGAGCATTTAATTATAAATATAATGATAAGAAGAGAAACACCTACTGTTAAATATCTGATCAGCTATCAGTATTGCTTTCTTAATAGTACTATTCATTTTCTGACTTTTACAAAAAGAAAACATATCAGATCCACTAACCTTTCCCGATATAAGTAAATTTCATTAATCCATATCTAGTAATCTATGACTAATAAGCTTAATGTAGCAGCAACATTTCCCTAATAGTACAAGAAAGGTAATGAAAGTGGCCTACACTCAAATAACAATACACTACACACAGCAAACCATATTAGATTTTTCCTACATATACTTCTAGGATTCACCATCTTCACAAAACTTTCATTATGACTGCTTTTATAACCACAAGGTAGCCCTCGACAACAAAATCTAAACTCATCCACTCATGTTGAGCCCGACCCATGATTCTTAAATACAGATATTTTTAGTACTGTACAAGGGTTAGTGTGGTCATACAGACTTGCAAACTTGAAATAAGGATGGTGAATTTAGAACATATCTAATGCAACAACTTACATCATAGATAAAATCGAATGGCAGTGGCATCCTGAGATCCAAAAGGGTAATCCCCCTTGCATTAACTGTAATGCAGGCAGCTAGATAGGGCTGACCGGGGTGCATCACCAATGGTTGCCGACCTTCCCCTGGACTAACACAGTTATCATATGCCAATACAGGAGTTCCTCTCTCCACATCCACAATGCTGACTTTCCGGGAGACAGATGTTGCAATGACCTGCAGTAAACATAAGGAAAATACTATGCACACTAACAAATAACTACAGTCTCATGACAAGGAAATATTATTATTTCTTTGTTACACAAAACTGCAAATCTCAATATAAGCATTTAAAGAACAGGTAGAAGAAAATGTTAAGAATTTTAACTAGCTATAATACTAAGCCAAAAAGGTTTTATACATATTCAGCCAAACAAACAATTCTGTCCATCTTACCTTTGATCCATCAGGAGAGAAGGTAAGGGCATTAAGGGCACGTGCCAAGCTAAGAGTAGCAAGAGAAACTGTGCGCACTAATTCTCCTCTTAGGGCACTTAGTATTGCTATCTCTCCATCACTCCCACCAAAAGCAAACGTGTACCGATCCTGTTAACAATTAGACAATTGTTAATTTATAAATTCATATAAATAAATGCTAATATATAAATTTGCATTACATCTTGAATTACAGATACTTATTAAAATAAAAATAACAATAAACAGAAATTACATCAAAATAAGCTAAAGAAAAAATGTATCAATAAAAATATAATCATACCATTGAAGACACACAGATATGATTCACATTTCTCATCTTTCTAATAGCAATTTAGTTTCAACATAGTAAACCAGTTTGATAAAATCTTTACATTTTGTGAAAATGATTATTCAGTCTAAGCATGGACTGGTTCCTTCAATGCTTGCACCTGAAGGCAGAGCTTCTTCATAACTGATATCTAAATAACTTGAATTAATAAAAAGTTAAATCAACAAACCTGTTATCATTTTTAAAGACCTCCTACAATGTTCCTGTTCTCTACCATTTGCATTATTTACAAAACAAAATCATTGCTAAGAATCATTAGTTGTAGATAAACAAACTTTCATTTAGATTACCCAAAGAAATGCATGCCCAAATTATTTCATTAAATAACATTTGGTGTAAAGCAAATTAGGAAAAAATAGAAGACAATATATTAAGAGGCTGGTTTGGGAAATATATCCAACAATTTAAATAGCCAAAGAAAAGAGAGAAAAACAATTGTTCTAGAATAAGAGAAATTATCCATAATTTGAAAATCCCAAGCCTGATTTATATCAAAAGGAAATATTTCTTAACTTGTGATCAGATTAAATGGTTTATGTTTCTTTCCCTATGGGTGGTATTGGGATATTTTTTATCACTGACACATCAATTGCACTTCTTTATTCTTTTTTTAGATAATTCACCCACTTCACAAGACTAATAAAGAAAGATATGAACAAGGTCAAGATATCAGTCACTTGAAAAAAATAATGTAAAGACAGTATATCTTCAAATATTCTTTGCATCAGCAATATTTTTGATGACCAAAGGTGATACATGAAATATAAAAAATTAATGTTTGACAGATAAATTAAACCATTTTTGAAAAGTTTCGGATTCTGAAGCAGGAGCTCCTTCATTTGTGTTTTTAATTATGTTAAAATGATAACCTGTTGGAGGAGAGGATAGGGGTAAATCAATACCATTTCTGATTTAAATTAATTGAACAGCATAGTTTATGAGTAACAGGTTAAGAACCATCCACATAGTTTCAGAGCAAACACATTTCTTACAATGATTTGCAGTGCAGTCCCCCTTGGAACTCAATGCTCAGAACCTGGATGTTCCCCTGGAAGCAGAGGGGCTAATGATCATATAAGGAAACTACTACCAAAGTTATGAACTCTGATTATTGATCCAGCAAAGACACTGCTATATCCTATCAAAGATATTGTCATGTGAATGAGATTAACTTTCATATGAATACTACTGGTAGGAAATATGAATAATTTCTTTGTACAAGTTACAGGGATTCATTTATGCAACATATTGTCTTGGTGAAGTTTAACTTTTTTCTTTTCATGTGAAAAAATGTCTCAAATCACAACATAACCACAAAATTTAACATAAATGATAAATATGTGATAAATATGTTATGTATGTTATGTTACGTGATTGTATTTATGTTATGTGATTGTGAATTTGAAATAAAACATCAAAATATACTGTTTAAAATAGATGCAAAATCATATAAAAAGAATATTCCTCATATAAACTGCCACAAATCACTGTAAAAATCTGTTGAGGTGAGAAACAAAACTATATAGAAGTACACATTGGAAATATAACAAATATAATCAATAACATATTTGTGAAATTTACAATATAACAAATGTTATTATCCTAACCCATGCACTACTCATTGCAGTGCTGTTTTGTTGATTCTGATTACAAATAGATGTCTTCACAAGAACATTTTTTTGAATAAAGAGTCAGTTAGTAAGCTGACCTGACTTTATGATTACCCCATTCCTTGAATTTTCAGATTTTTTTCTATATTACTATTGTAATTCTTGTCATTATTAACAATGCTATCGACAATAGTAATATGTGAAATCAGGTTGGCCTATTAACTGACACTACTGGAGCCATCTACATGTAAACAAAATAAATAAACTAAAACCAAAATTGGCTAGCTATGAATGTAACATGTTAAGCACTGATGAATAATCTATATTAGCTTTTCTTTTACACAAGGCACTTACATGATATACTACTACTTTTACTGGTAAATATAAATATGAAAAGAGAGAAACCAAGAGAGAAAAAAAATATCATGATATTTGTTGATAACATCAAAACAAATCAAATATATAGGAATAAGAGCATACTAATGGTATGGTAAGACTTTTTGAAAAGTTTAGATTATATATATATATATATATATATATATATATATATATATATATATAATATATATATATATATATATATATATATATATATATATATATAATGATGACAGGATTTAATCATTTGTTCTCTACAAATCACATACTTGAAGTACCTACTTTTATTAACCACAATTCATACTTGTAAGAACATGAAATTAAAAATTCAGTAAAATATCTGGTACTTGAAATATATCCATTGCAATTTTACATTCTTTGGGAATCACTCAAGAAGTAGCTTCTTTTTATTTCTGTCTTAAAAACACTTCCCCTAAAAGTTACTGGAACAACTAGAGAGTAACTATAAAATTCAATAAATTTACCTTGGGATGGAATGCACAGCATACTGGAGAATTACTTTTCTGGTGCAGAAACTGCACGCTGCCCTCCTCCTGCATCCTACTGCAGTGTCTATTGCTGCTACTTGCATCACAACCACAAAGACAGGTGGGTTGTCAGGCACACCCTCAACAACTTAAGTTCCTCTTCATTCTGTAAACTGTATCAAATGAAGATATAGAAGATATAAATGGTATAGATGGAGACACCAGTGATCTATATATATATTTCTGTGAGATTTCAGCAAGTGGTAAGATACCCTTGGTATCAATACTTCCACAAGACAAAGACACAGCAAATGATATGTGTATAAAAATATTATCTCCACTGTTTATGATTTACCAAAAATTCATGAAATGTGCAGGAAAAATAAATGCAGTCCTATTTTATTGGACTATCCATGGCCATTTTCATTCTGCATCTAATCATATTATGTGAAATAGTGCTTGCAGTATAATTTGAAAGGATAGCATATACCAGGCTTTTTACAAAACCTACATTAATTCTGCTGTGCAAGTTATATGTACAGTCATATTAATTTTCCATAAAAAATCAGTGACATTCAAGTACCTTTATCTATCACTGGCTCTGATTTCTATCAAATCTCGAATAGTGTTACTTTCTAGTTATATACATTTATCAATAATATCATACAAAAACTGTTCTATTAATACAAAATCTTTCACCAAAGCTGTCTATCTAATAAATGACACCAGGAGAGGATAATGATTAAAATGCTACTCTAAATCTCATATCAAACTTGGATAGAGGAGACATTATGTAAAAAAAATATATATATATCTTCACCATTTTCAGTGTTTCTTCAAAGATAAATAATGTTAATTATCAAGAAGATATTTGTGTCTTGCATTATCCACTACAAGTCTGCCAGTGGCAGACTGTCTTTTGGTGTATTTGCCAATAAAATTTTACACATAAATCTAAAAGAAAATTGAGCTTGTAAAACTCCTTGGTAAATTACTGTTGAATAATTACCTTGTCCAAGCACTATATTGCCCTACTACAAATGGCATTGGTTTGTCGGCATATGCCAAAGCACTGAAAGCAGAGCTGTGGTGATTAGACTGCAAAACTACCTTTGAGTGGCTGAAGGCCTTCCAGCAGAGATTAACCTAAGTTTCAAGTTCATTTTGACTGTATATGAGTGATAAATATGATAAAAGAGTCCAATTTTGAAAGCCAGTGCTGATATCTGTCCACCATTTTCCTAATGGTAATTATTTGACATTATTGCTACAGCCTTAACAATGAAGAGGATCCCTTCTCAAAAGTCGTAAGTTTACTGATAAGATGATACATAAAGATTTAGGTAATTTTTCTGAATACCTTCATATAAGAATGATTGCAACGATTTTGGTATCAATGAATTCCTCCTACTTTCTACTATCTAATTATATCGAAATTGTATCATAGTGACACCCCATTAGTGACAATTTTGGCCCTGATAAGAGGAGAGGGCATGAAAGGTCCTAGGGAAATTGCAGGGTACAATATGAATGAAATACAGTAAATACATAACTCATTCCTTTCATGCTCTCACCTGCTAACGGGG
>NW_020871007.1:672260-674760 GCF_003789085.1 Penaeus vannamei | reverse complement strand
TATATCTCGGAGTACCATGTAATATATCTCTTCAGGCTAGGCAGCATTATCTCACCCGATGCACTGGAAGATATAATAATGTCACATCCTATTATGGAACATACACCAGTTGTGGCAACGTTTGTCCACCACTGGGCGTCGTGTATTACAAGAGAGAATCATATAGCTTTATATCCTAAATTTGTTAGGTATTATAAGAACACTATGTTATAACCATATTCCGACTTCGCATCAAACTCACCCATACTACGACAGTAGGTTAGAGACTAACAAAAAATCTTGTTAAATCATTTTTCTGTTTTCATCTCTGTCAGTATCTGCCTTTCTATCACTGTGTCAGTGTACGTTTCGCTTTCTTCATATATAGAAATGGAGATTAATCGCTTTCCGAGCGCTGTTATCTGTTAATGAAGTGCATTTTTTCGGCCATAGAGTATTAAATCAATAACTTTAAACGAGTGGTCAAAACCTGTATTGACTGCAGTAATAATATATAGCTACATTTACACAAGTAAAGTAAGCACATACCCACCTACATACTCACATACACACACAAAGACGCACATACACACACACACGCGCGTATACACACAAACACGAACACACGCACATTCAAACACCCACACGCACAACCACACAAGAAAGCAAACGCAGTGACACATCGGTGTTTGCTTGTTGGTATGCGCGTTGTACACATCAGCGACGCATAAATACCATTTTCAAAAACACCAACAAGTATAATCCGCGGATGACACACTCCCGACAACCTCGGCAATGATAAATACAATCTAAAAATTCTGCGCACCTGAGAGTCCTGGAAAGCCCCTTTGGAATACTAATTAAGTCCAGCGGTGACGGGAGGTTCCAAAATTGCTCTGGGTTTCCCCTGCGCTAAGGAGATCTTCGCCGAGTATCGTACCAGATAGTGTTGGCAACCTGCGAGTGGGATGGAGGTGGGGGAGGGGGGCAGAGAGAGGGGAGGGATAAGATGGAGGTGAGTGGAGGGGCGGATGAGGATCCAAGAGGGTTTGGGAGTGCCTGAGGGGATGGGCACGATGCTTGAGGGGGAGGGGTGCGGGATGGGGGAGGGGGAGGGGGTGGAGGGACACGCGTTTGAGCAACAACATGCGACTGTTTTTGCAAATATACGGTAAAAAAACGACCTCCCTTTCTTACGTGTGTGTTTTTCCCTCAATTGTTTGTGGTGCATGTCTGATGGTTCTTAATATTCAATATTGTTAGATGTATCGGATAATTGAGGCCCAGACACGAACGCCTTGTTATTAAGTAGATTATGTACGACTTCCTTTCGAACAAGCACATTCAACCTGATCTGAAAATCCCGGCATTTAACTTACATCATCAGCTGAGAATATATCAACTTATTTTCCTCTCCTCCACCTTTTTGCACTCATTTCCTCTTCTCCTTTTCTTTCTTCCTACCATCAATCTCCCTCCTTTCTGTATTTTTTCCTCTCCTCTGCGACACCAAATAGAATCAAACTACGACCACAAAAAAGCTTCTTGACCCCCGCCGCCTGGTCAGGGTTATCCCGCGGTTGAGCGTTCGGGACCGGGCGTGCGTGTGTCTTTCAGGTAATGTTGATTTTACTGCTCTCGAGACGCCCTTGCAGCGCTATGAAACCGGGCCATTAGGAAGCAGTTACCTCATGATGTGAAGCATTCATAAGCACATTCCTGCAAAAACAAATATAAAGACAAAGAACAAACAAAGAAAAGATTACACGGTCAGCTGGAGTAATCAGATTAAATCAATTTGCCTGGTGATGTGCAAGTCATATTGCTGTATCATCCTTGCAACCTTTCTTTTTTTTTATCCAGAATTCAAAGTCAAAATAAAATTTACGGAATTGCAAATCAGGAAGTGGAGCTGGGAACGATGTAACTATCTAACCCGTGTCGATGTAAAAAAATCCGTTTTTTGCTCTTTTTTACCTTTTTTTTAAAGGGATATACACAAGAAATATTATGTACACCGCTTCCCGCCATTTTTTTTGCTAGTCACTGATAGCAATCACCTGTATGTAAGAGTTAAACGTTACAAGCAATGACTGCATAAAACAATGTAGGTTCAAGGGCAAGCATGTTACCATCAAAGTATCCTGCCGTGTGGGTTTGTGATCAAAGTCGTATGCGTGTGTGTGTGTATGTAAACATCTACACAGAGTATATGCACATGCTTCCGCTACTTAAGTATTTATTTTAAAAGCAAATTGTACATGGTGTTTTTTAAATATTTTTTACCATCTCATCGTGTTATTTAACTTTGTTGATAAATTCTTTGAGGCTTTCGCGTCTTCTTCAGAGTGTGTGTTTCCAAGCCTGATATCCGTGTATAGATACATAGACAAGATTATCATCACGTATCAGATTGCGATTAATTGAGGAAATCAATTCTTAATCCTTTTTTACATTGTGGGATTTCCGTAGTTCTTGACCTTGGTAGACGCGTTTTATAGTGTTTATTTTGCTGACATTT
>NW_020871007.1:662260-664760 GCF_003789085.1 Penaeus vannamei | reverse complement strand
AATAAAAGATAAGCAGTGAGGGCTGGACGCCTGCCTTGTCAAACTTGTAATATAATTATGCTGCAAAAGTTGCGATATTGAACCAGCACTGCATTGCTAATTAAACGTTAAATTAATTTGCAGTGTCTTCTGAACAAGGTCTTGCCAACTATATGGCAAATCTTCAAGGTCTCTCGCGAGGTCGGTTGAATCGTTTACCACAATAACTTGTCTTGGAGGCTTAAAGCAACATTTGTACACACATAAGCCAAAATTTATCATATATATACTATATATATATATATAAATCATTATATATATATATATATATAACACACATACATACACACACACGCACACACGAACACAACACACACACACCACAACACACACACACAACACAATAATATATATATATATAAATATATATATAACATTATATATACATATTATATGCATAAAGACAAACATATATATATTTATATACATATATTTACATATAAAAACATAAATCATATACATTATATATATATATGCATAATAGACATATATATATACACTACTACACACACCCACACACACACACACACACATACCTTACACACACACTACATATATACACACACACCACACACACACACACCACCACACACACACACACACACACACACCACACATAATATAATCATATATATATATCATATACATATATACATTATATACATATTACACACACATATATATATATATACTATAAATATATATAATATAAGTATATTATATATATAATATTGTATACACAACACATGTATAATATATATATATATATGAATATAATATATATATATATATATATATATATATATATATATATATGTTAGATCATTATTTTATTCGACCTTTAAAAAGGGTGTGGTGCTGGTTTGATTATCAAAGATGCACCATTCGTCCCATGAAAACAGTTTAACTATTTTATAAATCTAAAGGCAATCAGTATAGCAAATTTAGTTGTATAACACAAATTTAGGTAATCATTTATTAAAGGTTTGTTTGTTTAAATGTTAACAATTGATTTGGGGGAAAGCAGTAAGTTCGTTGTCTTCGATTTCTCGTGAGACGAATCCTTGCCGACCGCTTGTAAACAGGTGAGTGCTAGTATTTTAAGTCATGTTTTCCCCTTATATTTTTGATCAAAGTACTTGATAAGTTTACTGACGTAGTTGTTAAATCCCTTTGTATCAATTTATGATATTCAGACGAATTCTTGCTTCCCCCATGTAAACAGAGAGGAGAAATAGTGGAGAATGCGGCGAGAACAACACGCTATAATGCTTATGCTAGGGTTTAGTTATTATCGTTATTTATTGTTGTTTTAATGGCCCGTGGATACAGTAATGGAAGTAGTCGCAGGTGATAGTTCCGGTAGTATCAGTGAATAGATTGAGAAGGATATTATTTATTAGAGGGAAGCGTAAGAGAGGAAAATTGTAAAGATGATAGGATGGGAAATGATTGGCTTATGTCCTGGAAGAATCATGGAAAGAACACAATAAACTGGGTGTGAGGGTCTCGATTCTTTCTCACATATATTTTTATTGTTTATTAAAATGCCATTTATTGATAATTAGTAGGAAAAGTGAGGGTATATAGAATTAACTTTAGATATGAATTGAATTATTTGAGAATATTATTTAAATTATTGCGTTTATTGCAAAGATTCCCATAATGATATGCCACTTGTTTATTACGCTTTGTTTATTTAATAAAATATTAAGGTTTAAATACGTTTCTATGACCGTTATAATATTTGGCACAACCTTAAGAGAGGAATGAATTCAATCCCAGCCCCACGAGCATTAAAGACCAGACCGTTAGGTTACGCTCCTAAGAAGATTTAACGTACAGCGCAAATGCAATTACAATAGGCCTACATTTAAATAAAACTGGTATATGAAAAACACAACACTAATATACAATGTACAAAGAGTTGAGTAATAATAAATATGATATATAAAAATAATTTTAAATAAAACACACAACACACCACACACACACACACACACACACACCACACACACACATACATATATATAATATGTATATATATATAATATATATATACATATATATATACATATATATATATATATATATATATATATACATATATATATATATATATATATATATATTATATATATATATATATATATATATATATATATATATATATATATATTTATACGTATATGTGTGTGTGTGAATGCATAGATATGTGCTAGTAGCTTGAATGCGGTGCTCCACCTCAGCATCCAGGTTAGCCTTATATGAGAGCAAGCTACCCAGAAAAGGGGAATGTTCGACCACACTCAGAGGATCATCATTGACCTTGATGACAGGGACAGCAGAATCGTCTGCGTACTGGAGCTCGACAATGGACGTTATTGTAACTTTTGTTTTGGCACAATAGATGGCCTAGGTTGAATAGCTTGCCGTCTGTGCGATAAGAGATTAAGACGCT
>NW_020871007.1:629760-639760 GCF_003789085.1 Penaeus vannamei | reverse complement strand
TTGATATCTCATTGCAGCCTTTCACTGTTGGAGGGTCTGAAGCGAAGGATGGAAGTACAAGTCTCAGGGAAACCCCTACATTGATTTAGAACGGAAAAGGCAGTAGTTCTCAGAATGAACGATGTTATTTGCTCTACACGGAAGGGTTTATTTGTGTGTAAAAGGCGTTAGGGCCCGTACGATGACATTCATGTGGAGGATGTACGACAGCTGCAGCACCCTCCCGCCACATCCTTCGTATTCCTTTGGTAGGCTGCAGGAAGCATAAGTATAAGCTGCAAACCCGCCTCTTCCTCTGGCTCCACTCTGGGGCGTGTCCCTTTGTCGACTCCCAAACAAGTACCTCTTCCATTTCGCAACACTCCTTTGCACGATTCATCAAGCCGCTGCAACCATGAATTACGTATGCCTCAACCTTGGCTTCCTTTACACTCGGGATTTTCTCTCAGAAACATTTTTGAGACCCAGTGGGCTTTCTGGGAAAAATGGCGCCCATCCCCGTAACCGGAACTGGCGTTCTCCTTTTAGCTTCATATTTCAACGATATGACCTTGTTTCTCTTAATATGATACGATTAACGCAATGACCGGTTTTGGAGGGATATTTAGGCAGAGTTAGGATAGGTTTTAATATCCATTTTACTCTCTTATATTAAGAATAATACCGGTTCCACATTTTCTTTCTTTCCCATTTAAACCACAAACATCACGAGTGTTTGTTCTTTCAAAGTTATGGCTCCCATTAATGCGGTTAAATGGATTTGTCCAGCCCGGCCTTAATCCAAAACACCCGCAGCGCTGAAATCTTCGTTCAGGACAATACGATCCAACGCGAAGAACCTCCGCCCTCTTTGCAATAATCTCAACATTACCTGTTGTAAGTCAGTGATCTTAAATTGATCCTCTAATACAGGATGTCGCTGGCTGCAATCTCGGTAACTGTGTCCTGGCTACCTATCGGATCAATGATCACTGGAGGCATGCAGGTATCCCTCGGAGGCATAGGATTTCCCCGAGTCTCCCTCAGCGACTTGCCTCTGTGGGTCGAAATGTGATGTCTGCAACTCGCGTCCGAAGTCAAAGCCGAATATAAAAAAGATGATGTTGGTGGCGATAATGGCGTTAATTACAGCAATGATAAATATTTTGATGATTATAACACTGGTTATTATGATAATGATGATAGTATTAGTGATTGTATTAATGATTAATGATAATTATAGTGATGGAGATTAATGATAATGATAATAAGGATTATGATAGTGATAATGATAATGGCAATAGTAATAATGATAAAGATGATATGGATGATAATACTGATACGACTAATATTACTAATAATGATAACAATAATGATATTGATATTGATGATGGTAATAAAAACAATAGAAATAATAGGAACAGTAATAACAACAAGAATCAAACTCATAAAGGAAAGCTGCTAGATATGACTATTTTTCCACTGATAACGTGATTTTGAGCGTCGAAAAGAGATCCGACTTCTATAACCAATTGTGAACTGCTATTTCCCCCTTTAAAACATTTCCTGTCGATCATTTCCGCTTGCAAGTTCCTGCTGCGTCACTATTACGCTTCATAATTTTTTGTTTCCGTTTTGATCTTTTATCATACTATCGCCCATTAATTAATTTCATGTTTATAAGATTTAATATTCTTTTGTCTTTATAGGCTCATGGTGTTCATAATCCACTAGCATATACCTAATTCATAATACCGTCATTATATTTTATATGATTGTCATAAATGTTTTCGTATGCGTCCCAGATGATTCTCAAACTTATATAACAAGCCCGGTAAAATATTATAAGTATTAGAAAAAAACGTCTGAATGCTGTTCTTTGTGAATGTAACCGATCATATGTAATGCACCTTAACCTAAGTTTAAGGATCCACATGATTTATAATCTATAATCATATTATCTTCAGGTGTTAGATATCTAAGTAAATTTGTACGAAATACTACATATCTATTTTTCAGATTACTTTATATACGATAATAGCGAAGAAGAAATAGACGTTTGGCGTAAATGACCGATGTAAATAATAAAAATAAGCATATATCTTGATAATAGCAGTTTCTTATAGCAACGGCATCAGAAATAATAATGATAGTAATGATGATATTAATAGTGATGATAATGATGACTATAGTAATAATGAGGATGGCAATAATTATAATAATGGTAATAATGGTGATTAATAATGACAATAAAACTAATGATGATAATGATTATTATGATAATGATCATAGTTATATGAACAACAACAATGAGAATGGTAATAACAATATTGTAAATAGATATGATAATGATAACGACAAATGCAATGATAATAGCAACAGTAAAAGCAATAATAGTAGTAGTAGTACTAATGACGATAGCAATAATAACAATTAAAGTAATAGTAGTAATGATAATACTAATGATACTGATAAAAATGATAATGATACTAATAATGATAATGATAATAAAGATAATGATACTAATGATTTTAGTAGGAGTAAGAGTAATATCTATAATAATGATTATAATAAATATATATATAATATATATAATGATAATGATAATGATAATAATGATAATGATGATATCAATAATAATGATAACAATATCATAATAATAATGATGATAATGATAATAGTTATAATGTTGATAATGATAATGACAAAAATCACAATAATGATAATAATACGAATAATGATAATACTTATGGTAATGTTAATAAAAATTATAGTTATAAAAATAATAATGATGATAATGATAGTAATATTAACAATGATAAGGATAATGATAGTAATAATCATAGTGAGTACAATGATAATATCTGTAATAACAATAGAAATAACAATATTGATAGAGAATGATAATTACAATGATAATATAATGATAATTATGATAGTGATGATAAAACTGATCATAATAGTAATAATGATAATAGTAGTAGTGATAATCATAATGATAATAGTAATGATGCCGATTTTAGTAATTACTATTACTGTTATCAATATCATCATTGATGTTATTATCATTGTCATCATAACAATTATGATAACTGAAAATGCTAGTGACTTTTTTTTTAGCATTTTCATCAGTGATGACAGGCCTCCTTTTAAAAATGATGTACAGTAGAATTTAATTTATATATCCTATTAGCATTCCATTGACAAAACATTTTCTTTCTCTGAAAGTGCAGTATATATGAAATATCGTTCTATTATTACATATGCATGCGTAAGTATTTACTTTATCGGCGTTATATTATTTTTTCAACTTTCCTATTATATATTTCTAAGTATTTACTTTATAACAGGCCATGCTTTTCTTTCTCGTTCTCTCCACTATGATTGATGACTCTCTCTCCTACTATCTACTCTTCTTATCTCTCTTATCTGCATATCTCTCTCTATCTTTCTCTCTCTTCTTCTACTCTCCTCTTCTCTCTTCTATCTCTCTCTCTCATACTCATAGTCGTCTTATCCTCTCTCATCTCTATACCCATCTCTCTCTCTTCTATCTCTCTCTTCTCTCTACTTCTCTACTCTTATTACTCTCTCTATCTCGCCTCTCCTCTCTCTTACCTAGTTAATGATCTGTTTCTGTTCTGGCTATTTTCTAACTTTCTCTCTCATATAGCTCTTACTTCCTCGCTTTGTCAACAACAACACACACAATCACACCAACACACACATACACTCCACACCTTATACACACACTACACACATATATTATATATATTATTTAAATATATATAATATTTATTATATACTTTATTGTATATTAACTAACTACTATTATATATAAAAACATTAAATACTATATATTTATTACGCACACCACTATGTCATACTATAGCACAATTAATATTATTTGGTTAGTACTATAATACTATATATATCATAATATACTATTATTATTAAATAATTATAATTAATAAATTATATGTGTGTGTGTGTTTGTGTAGATGTGTATAACACACCACACCACACACACTAATTCACACACATCCATTCACTAACCTAATCACACACACATTTATTATATTAATTAATCTCATATATATTTATACTATATTATATACTTACTATATTAATCTACTAATATTATAATATATAATACCTTAATACACATTACACTATATTTAATATTATGCGTGTGTGACATGTGTTTTATGATGTTTATACCACACAATGTTGTCTGTGTTTTCTCCCTCTTTTTTACTCGGGGGTTACGCTATGGGCTAATTGACGAATGAGGCGCGTTTTTTTGTTTTTTCTATCTTTCTTGCTATGAGGACGGAAATTCCACACTCCTAGTTGATACGCAATCACACATGACTCAGAAATAAAGTGAGTGATGAGTAGGATAGTGGGATGAGAGGGAGAAAGAGAAAGAAAGAGAGAGAGAGAGTAGATGAGATGATGAGATGAATCAGTTTGATGAGAGAGAATTAAAGACAGGAGATTAGGAGAGATGATGGAAAAGAGAAACAGACAGAAGATTTGAGAGATAATTATGATGCAGGGAGGGAGTTAATTATGGAAGCGTCTAACTCCAATTTTGATATCCCATTGTACTCCCAGGTCATCCTAATCAGCCTCCTTCTCTTACAATCTGACGTTGGTGAGAAATATCCTCGGCAATTCTGCCAGCGTTTTAGAGCGTGTTGAATATAAACGTGAAAAGACTTACAATTGATGTTAATGGGTGAAATCATACGTGTTTTTTTATATGTGTTACTCAGGTATCATTTATAGTTTCATCTGATAATGTACAGCAGGTTCCACTTATTATCTACTTCGTAATATTATTAATTTGTTCTATGATTCATATTATAGTCTTGCTTTTGTGTGTTTTTAGTCTTATCCTCTACGGACTGCTGTGGATGCTCAGTTACGTATTTATAGTTCCACTAAACCTACTCTAGAGATTAAGGGGAGATAAAATAAGAAATACTCTGTTATGTGTTAAATTGCACGAGTTAGGGATTTGAGCTTAGATATATAACGATATATTAGGAAGGGACTAATTATGAGTTCGTGTCGGGATGTGGCTGGTTGAGTATTAATTTGTACGTAACTAGTGTGTTGTTGATATTGATAATGAAGTGTATGTTTTTTCTGTGATTTATTGTGTGTAAAGTTAATGTCTCATTTCGGTTTGTGACATAAACATGTCTTTTTTTTTTAATCTGATGTATATATAGGTAGCGTACAATGGAGGCAATACGAGTACATAACTTTATATATATTATTATTTATGATATACTTATATTAATATACGATTTGTATATATATATTAGTAATATATGGTTTAGAGTTAGATTATTTGTTAATGGTGATATATAAAAATTATCATTTTAACACAAAGGTATTGATAATAGATTATACATCCTTAATAACATGTTATTAAAAGTTAAATTTTATTGAAGAAAAGCTTAGTTAGTGTTTTGAAGGTGTCTCGCAGTTCATATTACAATTTAATAATTTCTTGAATAAAGCGGGGAAGGGATTGTATCAATAAATATTTTTCAATGAAGATTTTTTTCCGTTTTATTTACTGATCGGCGACCAATTTGTCCAGAAGAAGCTGTAAGGACTAATATTTCTCTTTTTCTGTCTGTTCTAAATAATATTACATATTAATTTGTCTATTACAGGAATTAAAGCATTGACGATAAATCTTCCGTGATAATATTAATTGTGTAATTAGATTGCATGCAGTGAGAATTATATTTTATGTTAGGGTTAATTTTGACATTTTTATGCAGTTTTACAATTCAAGCGTACGATATTTATTATATTTCATTTCTAATTTCGCTTCTTTTACCTAGCAAATGTCGTCGGTAATTTTAATATTAATTGTTAATATAATATGACTTGATAAATGCATTGTGAATACAATGATATAGAAACAGAGTAATGATAATTTGAATTAAATGGGTCTTATTTCTGCTATTCATTTGCAAAGACAGGAACATGTATTACAATTGACCACAGAATTTTTAGTTTTAACCGTTTTATTATACTTTATCTAACTGTGTTTACATATTACTTTATATTATATTATTAATTTTAATTACTATATATAAAATGTTGAAATTAACGACCTAAGGCACCAGTTACTTCTAATTGTGTGGATCAAGACAATATCGAATAGCATTATTAATGTTTTTCTAATGATTTTGTCCTACTTCAGGTAATCGGATTATTATTATTTATTTCATTTGCCTGTTTGCTCTGTTCCGACAAGAACTTAATTTACTTCTGTGAGCTATCAATATGTTTATATCATTAATATGCTTGAATCAAAATGTACCCAGTAATCATTATGTATGTCAGAGTGAAACATAAAGGCATTAATACCGTAGGGAAGATCAATAGACAAGAAGAAAGTGCAGTGGGGGATATTGCTACAAAATTGCTAATTATTGATTAATTGATTAGATATTTTTTTTAATATCACATGTATAATGCGTATTTTCTGCTGTGATGCATGTGTGTGCTTTGTGTTTGTGTTAATTTAATACAATACACATTTTACAGACACACGCTTATTTTATACTGTTATTTATATTATATATTATGTTTATATTATTTCATATTATTATATATTATATATTTATATATATTTCAATATATATTATTTAACTATATATATATATATATACTATAACTATTTATATATATATTACTACTAATATAATTTTTATTAATTTTCAATTTATAATATTATATCATAATTTTTAACATTTATTGTATATTATTAATTAATAATTATTAATTATTTACTAATTTACTATTATTATATTAATTTATATATACTATATATATTATATGTAATGTATATAATAGTAATTAATACATTTATATTGTAAAAATAATACTACATATATTTTTAGTGAGTGTTTAATGTGTCTGTGTGTGTTTGTGTGTTTAATATATCATTTATATAATGTAAAATGTCTATATATATATATTATATATTATATATTATATATTAACTACGTATATATATTATTATATATACTTAATATTTATTTTATATTTAATATTTGCATATATTTATAATGTGTGTTGTGTGTCTGTGTTTGTGTTGTATATTCTCACAATATTAGTTTAATAAATCTGTTATCTCTTTATTATATAGTATTAATTATATTAATTAATATATATTTATATTTAATATATATATATATATATATATATCATATTATATATTTGTATATATTTTATATAATATATAATTAATAATATATTACACTAACTAATATATTTATAATAATATTATTATAATTATATTCTTTTATATATATATATATACATGCATATATTACGTATATATCAATATATAACATATATGATATACTTAACACACACATACTCAATTATTACAATTACACACCATACTACTAACATGCACATAACACACATACACACTAACATTCATCATTTTATATATTATATATTTATATATTTAATAATAATTATTTTATTAATTATATGTATATATTATATATACACATATTATATTTTAAACATATGTTTATTATATATAACTATTTAAACCTATATGTTTATAATATACAATATATTATAAAACTGATTTAGGTGGTTATCATTATTATATATATGTTATATACATTATTTATTCATGTATTTATTTTATATCACACTCACATACACACACATCAATCACTCACACAGCTACTACACATACTAATACACACACACCTACAACTACACACACCATCACCACACACACACACTACACTCACACACACCACACACATCTAAATATATATAACTACTTACACACGACTACTAACACTCACACACACTACACACTACACACAACTACACACACACCACACAACACACAACACACACATATCACACACACACTATCACAACTTATTATACATCGTTAACAGTATATGTACATTCATCGATATGTGTTATGTGTGTGTTTGTAATATTATTGATATGTATGTGTATACACACACTATCTATTAACTACATCTCAAACACCTATATACGGTATGTTATTTTATATTAACTTATTAATATTTACATATGTATATTACATTTAGGGTAATTATAATGTGATATTATTATATATTTAATATAATGTATTACTTATATAATGTGTATATTTTGATTATTATTATAATATATTAACGTTGATTACCTTGGTACATCCACACACACCACAACACACACATTCACACATCACTATTCACACCATACAACAGCACACACTACTATTCAACACCACAACACACCACTTTTAATAATTAATATAAGTATATTTATTATATGTGTATATTATATTAATTATTACATTTACTTGTATATATTATTAATTATTATTTCAATATTTATAGGTATATATGTGTGTTAATATATATATTATATATATCTTTAATTATAATACTACTAAACTATATATATTATTTATTACTTATATATTTATATAATATTTATTATATAGATTACTACATTTATTATATACTGTATAATGTTATTTTATTATCATATAATTAATATATATATATATTATATTTATTATATATATAATATATATTATTTATAATATATCAATTAATATTTATTTCTATAGTATTATACGTGTTTTGTGTGCTGTTGTTTGTGTGTTGTGTGTGTGTGTGTTGTGATTGACGCGCGTGCGTGTGTAATTACCATACATTACAATGTCAATTATATATATTAATTTATATATATATTAATATATATATTTATTTTTATACTATTATATAATTGTTAATATACATATTTTATAGGCATGTATATTGACTATGTTAATAACACACGCTCCTGCGCTCGCACCACACACTATCACCACTACAACAACAAAACCAAACACAACACCATAATCACTATTACGTATATCTTATATATATTAATATTATTATTTATATAATTATTATATATATTAATATTATATATAATAATACTTGTTTATTGTTATATATATATATATATATATATATTCTATTATATTTATATACTGTAGTTGTGTGTGTGATGCGCATAGCGATATTATATTAACAGTGTTTATAATACTTCGTATTCCGTATATAATTACCACTACGTGCGTGTGTATTTACATAGCATATCAATGACATAGATTATTTGATATATATGTTATATATTACAATATATTTATGCATTATTTTAGTATGTATACGCACGACACACATACCGTCAACACTACACATCAATCATAATTCTCACACACTACTACACACCTAACACACTACAACACATACACACACATATTATATTAATTTTATTTTATATTATATATATTATTATATATCGTTAATGATTATATATATCTATATTTCTTAACCATATATAGATTAGTAATAAATAGTACATACATGACAGATTACTTTATAGATAAGTGAGAATAGAGTTAAGTGGCATACGACAATCACTGCATTATAGAGAGATTTGAGATAAGTGAGTGAGATATATATAGCGAGAGAAGTGAAAATAAAAACATACAGATAAGTGTACCGAAGAATTCATCGACAGTCTCTGTTGTAATGATTACTTTATTTTTATACAGAATGAATATTGCTTAGAATTATTTTAGGAGATATTAATTATATATAGTAATTAATTTCTTTGATTTTGATTATATAATATATTTTTTTTTCCTCTAACATATCTCTTCCTACCCGTGTTTTTTATAAATGGTAATGTATTGTTTAATAGAACAGAATATCATAAAAATACATGAAGATATCTAGTTCTATGAGCTAAGATTAGGCGACTTAGATTAACGTACTAAGTTAAATAATAATAAAGTAGAGAAGTCGATATATGATATATTAAAGTAAAGGAGAGGAAGTAAGAAATAAGAATATAGTATATTAAACTCAATTAAATAAGGGGTGAGAAGAATGAGCAAGAATAATAGTAATAGGTTACTTAGTAAGGATAAAAACGTTAT
>NW_020871007.1:604760-607260 GCF_003789085.1 Penaeus vannamei | reverse complement strand
TATATTGATAGTGATGGCAGTATGCACGTAGCCGAATGCATGAATGGCACGAGTCGAGGGCGTGTCAAGGTTGTGGGAGTGACACTGATAATCATAATAATCTGGGATACGCGTGTTTACTTGAACGCAAAACAAGAAGTCGAAATCTGGAAATTTTACGTCACGCCCAGATTATTAAATCATAGATGTACACCTACGGAAGTAAGGCCTTTCGAAGGATTTTTACGTCGTTAGTACCATAACCATAGGACTACCGAGGGACGTGATGTTACATCAAAATTACTTCCGGTTATTGTTAAATCACGGCGGTGTAACAAACAAAACAACAACAATGGCCAACTACAAGGTCCGGCGGCGGCTGCGAGCTGCCCCGGCAAGGTCGCTGCCTAAGGTGATCGACCATAGGAACAATCAAAACAAGACCGTTACACAGACACCGATCTACAATTAAGCGGGAAAATTCCCAACGTACTTTGGGAGAATTAAACCGTCGGGCGCGTAACTAGCGAAAAGGGATATTATAGACAATTATCCTTGCCCCGCCCTCCCCCCCCCCCCGGCTACGCCCCCCTATCTTCGCGCAAAGGGCGAATGGCGACCCTGCGCTCGCCGTACTTCCCCAGCCAGGAACCTTGGGCGTTAGGCTAAAAACTCCTCACTTCGCACAGCGTAGCGGCGTCCTTACCCACCGTAGAGGAGTTCTCACAGGCCCTCGCTGCTGCACTACTGGTTTGATTGCTACATCTGATTCAGTAATTATTGTGGCCAAATTTTGGGTTGCAATTAACGGCTTTTTTGTTGGTTTATCGTTAGTACTATTAATAGTTATCATTTTGTCATGGCTGTCATTAGCAATTTGTATCATTATCACCTTCAAGGTCACTATCACTATTGTTACCTTTGTTTTCTTGATCATGCAGCTGTCAAGTACTGGTATTGGTTTCAATGGCAATGTTTTTTCATCTTTGTTGTCATTATTATTGTAAGTAGTAGTGAAGGTAATAATATGACTAGCAATTATGTAATACTTTTTATGGGTTATTTTTATTTTGTCCCATTACTATACCTTATCACTCGTTCAAACACCTTGCTGTATCTCGCTGTCGTCATACAGCCAGCTGTGTTTTGCCGTACAGTAATCAACGGTATCTTTACTGCCATCTTTATGGACCAATTCCATGCCGTGATGTAACATCCAGATGTGTATTGCATCACTTCCTCCCACGGTATTACGACCATCTCTTCCTCGCCTCGCGCTCTTTTGCTTTTCAACTTTCTCTTTTTTTATGCCGCTAATTAACGCCGTGTCACGCCTTGAGCTTCTTCGAGGTTTTGTTGATGCCTGGAAAATACGTTAAGTTAAAAAATATATTTTTTTTAGAATGAAAGAAAAACGGAATCGAGAAAATTCTCCATAGATCTAGATGATTGGGCTGTGCTCATTTTTGCCCTTCTGGAACCTGGGCGGGTTGTCGACTTGGGATGCCGCACAAGTTTTTATCTTGTGTGGATTTCCCTAACTAAGGCGACTGGCTTCCACCAGGCTAGTATGCCAGCTACTGCTTTTGAGGCTTCAAGGTAAGTTTGTCCATCCGTCGTGCTGGACAGCGCGGCGAATCGTGGGGAACGGAGGGATGTGATGGCTGGTACCCCGTGTATGATGGATGCATGTTAAGACCTGCAAAAGGATATTTGCAGTGATGTTCCAACCACCGCGGTTCGAAGAAAGATTCGCCTATTCCGAATCTTATGATGGCCACTCTTTCGTAAGTTGTCCCTTCCGGTAATGGCGCTGCAACCTCGGGCCACCACATACTGATGATGTTTCCAAATGGTGTTTCACCCTAAGGCTATACCACCGTAACCCAAGGTTAGACCATCTGCTGAAAATGTTTCACGACAACGGTTTTTATAGTAATTTTTCTTCGACTTGTTTCGATCATAATCGTCGCTTATAATTCACTTGTTCCCTTTGGAGCAATCACAACGGCTGCGATGTTCTTGGCTCTGTGACTTTTATAAACATGCAATTTGCATCACCTGCCATGCTGGGAGCCCTTTGATCCCTCAAATAAATTTTGCAGCAAGTCATCAGCCTGCCGGTCACTCTATGTAGTGCGCCGTCCGTGATGACTGATAGGCAGCATATTATACACTCCAGCATATTTTGCTACTCCGAGATCTTTTTCCCCGAGTGAAGATAAAACAGGGTTCCGGTTTGTAGCATTTCTGCTTTCTCATGCTACATGCACTATGCAACTCTCTCCCTCTCTCTTGGCCAACTTTTTATTCCTCGCCGTCGTAATACCCGATTTCAGGTTGCCTGTCTTGAACCCGGTTTTAGAAGTTCAGCGAATTGTTTTTCTTTATTTCAGTCCCGCTTTACAATCTAGTTCGGACAGTCTAGTGAGCCTGGATAGACTGGATTAACAAGAAATGGAGAGATATAAAGATTAACGCCTGAATAAGTCATACAGTCAATAAGAAATGCATCTCACCG
>NW_020871007.1:594760-599760 GCF_003789085.1 Penaeus vannamei | reverse complement strand
ATTGTATATATATATATATATTATATATATATATATATATATATATATATATATATATATATATTATATATTGAGAGAGACAGACAGAGAATTTTACTTTCTCAGATCTGCTTGGGCCAAATCTAGGGCGACGTGGCGCCGTATTTCAGAACCTCTTTGTCTAGTTTGACGGAGTTTGGGAATTTACTTGACTGTCGTCATGCTAGTTAAAATCGAGGAAGTTATTGCATTCCTACAAGATATTGTTTAATGTGGAACGGAATAAGATATTGAGTATGGTTTGAGAGAACGATAATTTCACGAATGAATGGAGAAAGAATTATAATGAATTATAATGGGTTATAAAGAGAATGGTATGGAGTAGGAGGAAGATGTCTTGAGAACAGAAGGAACGGAATCGGACTACAATAATTATTAGATGAAATTTTAAATTAAAACCAATTATGGAACTGTGGGATCTAGACACACATTGGTCCGAATAGAAAGATAATACCAGTAAACAAAATATATGAAGGGAAGAGACGTCAGCTGTGACAAAAACGATTATAACAAAGGGAGTGAGTGCAGGAAGGACAATAAACGTCCACGACAGAGATAATGCGTGAGACGAAATCACTTAAGTGTGAAGAACGTTGTAATTGGACGCTAAGGACGACACCGAGGCAGTGAATGTGAACGAGTCATCAGCTTCGAGACGGTACTGGGGTCGTAGGATGTTCCGAGGTCACGATTTTGACGATAGCAGTCGTGGGTCGCTGGGTGTTACGAGGTCAACATTTTCCAAGAGGAGGGTCGTGGGTCGTTGGGTATTACAAAGTCGCCGTCCTGAAAGTCGCGTGGGTCGTCCGAGGTCAACATTTTCCAAGAATCGTGGGTCGTTGGGTATTACAAAGTCGCCGTCCCGAAAGTTGTAATTCATTCTCCGAAATCCAGATCGCCTTCGATGATACGTGCGACACATGTTGGGAAAGTTATGAATGGGGATGAACAGCGATTCCACATCACAGGATGCTGCGAGCGATTTCGAAGAGGATGTTATATCAGAGCGTTAGATATATTTTCATCCATACCTTATTTACCTCACGTACACATATACAGTTGATTACACCAAAAGATGTTAATAATGAATAAGGAAAATGAAGAGAAATTAGCCTGTGAATTCGGAAGGAAAGAAGGAAAAAAGGAGAAAAAGGGGAAAGCCAGTGAAATAAACACAAAAACACCCAACCAGAGAGACGAAGCAAATCTACGACATTACGAAATGCGCGAGTGTGACGATGATAATGCAAAACAGCAACGAAGTAAAGTGAAAGGAGGAATGTGACGTGAAGGATACAGCGAGAAAATGACGATCGTGGCGGAGGCGAGAGAGAGCGCAGGGGTGTGCATGTGACGGACGTGGCGCGGTTAAAAAGGAAAAACAGCTCCTGGACGAACCTCTGATCAGGGATTCCCGTCAACCGTTGGGGAAGGGAGGGCGGGGCCGGAGGGGGAGGGGGTGTATCGAGACGCAGCTGATTACATAAAAGGCTCTTTGATGCATGGTGGCGACTTCCTGAACATGTACTAATACAGCATGCATCATGCATACACACATATATATATGTATATGTATATATATAATATATATATATATATATATATATATATATATAATATATTGTACGTGTGTGTATTATATATGTATGTATACATTATATGTTTATATATGTGTGATATGTATATATATATATATATATATATATATATATATATATATTATATATTATATGTATATATATATATATATATATATATATATATATATACATATATATGTATATACACACTTACCACACACACATATGTATATTTATATATATATGTATGTATATATGTACATATATTCATATAGTGTGTATTTCTTCAGTATATAAATATTTCATTTGGCTTAATTTTGTCTAGAACCTTCCCCTGGCTGGCTCCAGGTGCAGAATCGGCTATCCTTGATCAGAATCCCCGTGTCCTGCGCCGCCGCCCCAGCCCTGGATCTCAGTCCCATAATGTTCACTTCATCACGTCCAGAAGCGCCGTAACCAGGTGCTATGGCATACCTGGCCAGTCCTCTCAAATATCGTGTGGATCAGACATTTCTTACGCAACACTCATATTAGCCTGAACCAGTTTTCCTGTTAGGATAATCCGCATCCTTATTCTTGACTGGGTAAGATCCTGAACTTAATAGCCACCGATACTAGGTCATATATAATGATACATCCTTGACCATTACTTTTTCCCCTGACTAGATCCTTCTCGGTTTACTAGGCTAATTCCTTGCGCTTCCGTGATCCAGCCTTGTCGACTGCTTTATCAGGTTCTGGTTGTATCCTCGACTTGTTCTTGCGTGAGGCTTCATCAACTCCCAGAATGCCCACGGCCTCCCGAGAAAAAGAAACGTTTCACCTGCTCTGGGATTATCCACCAAGTCTCCCGGGGAACGTTTGCACCAAGAGTCCCCCTCTCCCCTCCCCTCTCCCCGTAACTCAATTCCCGAAAGATCCTGGAAGTCCACCGTAACGTTCCTCAACACGAATCCCATAAAACCCAAGCACGTTTGAATGCCATAAAACCCAAGCACATTTGACCGAAACCTGATGCAATCTTGACCCAGTTCCTTGACCGGGTCCCTACACCCTTGACCGCATCCTGATCCACTACCCCCGAAGACCTTCCTGAGTCATCTTCCATGCCCAGTTCGAAAGACCCGCCCAACCCTTGCGTCAGCCTATTTCCGCGGTGTCGAACTTTCCTGTTTCTGACGCTGCAGCGAGTGGCTTACCTTCTCGCCTTCTTTTTCAGGCGATGATGTTCTGGGGTTTGGTCGAAGAGGTTCTGGGGGTTTGGTCGAAGAGGAGGTGGATTTTTAGTGTCATTCATATTATTACCATTGTCATTATTGGTGCTATTGTAGTCTATGGTGCTATGGCTCCTATTGTTATTGACTTTGTCATTGTTATTATTATCATTATAATTGTTATGATCATCATTATTATTTTTGTCATTATTAGTATTATCATCATCATCATAATTGTTAATATCATAATTATTAACATTATCATTAGTAGTAGTAGTAGTAGTAGTAGTAATAGATATTATTATCATTATCATTATTATTATTATTGTTACAATTATTACTGTTGTTGCTTTTGTTGTAGTTGTTAGTTATTTATTATATTGTTTGTTATCATTAATATCATCATCATCATCATCATCACTGTCATTATTTTCATATTAATTCTTATTCTTATTTTTATTTTCATTCAATATTTTCTTTTTTTCTTTTTTTTTCGTTTTTATATTCATGTATGATATTATTTTAATTTTTACATCTATTTCTATTTTCATTTTCATTATCATTATCATTATTTTGTTATGATTTTATTATTATTGTTATTATAATTACTTTATCATCATCATCACAAGCATCATTTCCATCATCATTATTAACATTATTATATTATCATTGTTATTATTATTATTTTATTATTATTATTGGTAGTATTATTATCATTATTATTATCTTTATTATTATTTTCATCACTTATTATTGTCAGTATTGTTATTATTTCTTATTATCATTACTATCGTCATATCATTATTGTTATTATTATTATCATTATTATTATTATTTTATTATTATTATTATTATCACTATCATTATTATTGTTATTATTATCATTATTATTATTATTATCGTGATTATTATTATTATTATCATTATCATTATTATCATCATCATTATTGTTATTATCATAATCATTATTATTATCAGCATTATCATTTGCATTATATTTATTATTATTATCATTATGATTATAATTATTATCATTATAATTATCATCATTGTAATTATTATTTTATCCTATTAGTAATTATGATTATTATAATAACTATTATTAACTATTAGGATTGTTTCTATTATTGTTATTGTTATTATTGTTATTTTTATTGTTATCATTATCATTGTTATCATTATTATTACTAAGACTGTCACTATTATAATTGTTATGATCATCATCATTATCTTTATCATTAATCATCACTGCCATTGTTATGATCGCCATCGTTATCAGTATTACTATCAAATGATGATAACCTTTACCGTCAACCCTGTAACATTACTGTTTTGAACTGCCATGATAATGGTAAAGAAAATATTCATAATTGTTATCTTCATCCGTTGCATTATCATCACCGTTTCACTTACATACTATTTTTATATTTTCAATTCTAATATCAGGCTTCTGAGCAGTGTTTTCTCTCCATTATCAACGGGCATTTTTAGGGTATACTTTTCGTCTCTTTGATTAACTGGTATCTTAGCTCGTCAGAGATAAGTGCACTAAATGTGTTTTTCCGAAGCGTGAGAGTAAGGAAAGTCTAAGCTGATAGCACTCTTATCAACAATGGCTTGAACTGATAAACCAAAAGGAAGGGAGCGCCCTGTACATTATCATGCAAAATTGGCTGGGTATTTACAGGGCTGCTATATATTTTAATGCCAATGGAAATTTGTAGAATGTTTCACGTGGGGATACTCATACCCAGTAACGCACTCATCATGGGTAAATCCAGGTCGCAACATCAGGTAAAGACGTAACATTTTTGTGCGTCACGAAGTGGGGTAAATTTTCGGTCTCCCTTTTGAACTCTAAGATGTTTCCGTGCTCGTTTTTTCTCTGTCCGTCCACATTTTCTAAACCCCATCTAAATATAGTTAAGCATGCATACCAGGAAGTTGGCCATAAAAGGCAGTTCCGCGCGAACCAACTGGCAGATCACAAAGTGTGAGTACCATACACAAGAATGCCTCCTGGCGCATTCAGAAAAGAACTGAAACACAAACTATGTGCTATAAAAACATCTCAGAAGATGCTATGGGTGTAAAGGCATTTCGACTTGCCCATACGCTCTTATTTCACTGAATTACGGCCACACGTATGCGTGTCCTACAAGTCTGT
>NW_020871007.1:562260-587260 GCF_003789085.1 Penaeus vannamei | reverse complement strand
CTCAATCTCTTTCTCTATCTCTTCCCTCTTCCGCCCCCCCCTTCCATTACCTTTCCTCCATCCCCCTCTATCCCTATCTCCATCTCTGTACCTATTTTCGCTTCTTAAAGATACCAAGCTGAGCATAAAGAGGGACACACTCGCTTCAGGAACCACCTTCTCACTTGCATCACGGTTGAGCACAGGCTTGTTATGATGCGAAGCGAGGATGCGGGGGCGTGGTGGGGCCAAGGGATTAACGCAGGCAACCACATGCTCGCCGCTGCATCCGAGGAAGGTGCAAAGAGACTGTAATACATATATTGAACACCCACAAGTTGCAGGAAGGCTATTTCGATCTTTGTTGTTCGTATTTCGAAAGCCCGTGCGTTGAAGCGTGATCGGAAGAATGCAGGGAGATAAACAAAGGAAAGGTGGGAAATAAACGAGATGGCACAGGGAATGCTGAACGGGAAGAAGCTTCACGGAACAGAAAGGCGGCAAGGGTGAGGTGCCAGGAAATTAACTTTTATGTTCTGCGTGACTTTTTTTCTGCGCTCATTTTAGGAGCCGTGCGGGTGTTTCCTCCAGGTGCTTTCTCTCGTGAGGAGGTTTCTCAGTAACAAGAAGCATGTATCTGGCGTGCCAACATCTAGGAACTCTGAGATCATTATCTATAAAGGTGGCTGTGGCATACCTCACCTATGCACGCATTGGGTGCATTCCGTGGGGGGAGGGGGGGTAGAGATAATCTTAGTGTTCGACTTTGTACGAAAATACATCACTAGTTTCCGTTGGTTACCCAATGTTGTTTTGTCTCATTTGTGTTGCCTTTTGGGTTGTAATACCCAAAATAGAGATGATATGCACGAAAATGATTATTTGTATTCAGATATGCATGGTCTGCATTGCTTTACGTAACCCCGAAGTAAGAGGATGTATCTCCCACAGTCAGCTGCACGTGGCGGTCATGCGTGGCTTCGTCGAGGTGGTGTACCACATCACGCGACTCCTCCCCCACCAGGCGCTGCTCGATCTCGCCAACCACACCGGCAGGGTATGTACCTTTACTCCCATTCCTGTCCTTTGGTAGATATCAAGTAGACGTTGATTTTGATTATTTCGCATGCTATACTTGGTGCATTTCCCTTTCGCAGTGAGCTTTTCGTGTGAAGTCCGTTCCGTAATTCGGTTTAGTTGGTAACATTGTACGAGTCGGCCATCCACAGATCCTCCTGAACTTGTGTTCATTTTGGATGTGGAACAGAATATAAACGCCAGATATTAGCGCCCGTCAGGAAGTGTATTTATCAGCTCAGGAGGGCGGAGTTAAGATTAGCAGAGGTCTGTGGGCACGGCGACCCATCTGAGGTGGGCGTGTATGGGGGGAGAAGGTCCAAAGAGGGAGAGGTGCGGGCGTGGGCGTGGGAGGGAAGGTGATAGCACTTGGATCGTGTTCCTTGGGGTTATCTCGCGCCGTGGCTGTGGGTCTTCGCTTGATTTCGTTTTTTTTCCAGGGTTCGCGGCTGTTCATTGTTTGTTTTTGTGTTCGTTTGTGTTTGTCCTTCGATGCACTGCCCATTTATGTATTTCATGTGTTCTCTATCTAAAGAAGTTCAAGACAGCCAATTTATAGTTGAAATCCGACACAAAAATCATCTTATCAGACTGGCCAGGCCTCCGTGGACAGCTCCACCTGTGATGCGCAACCTGTTCGTAACCATTCACTTCACTGGAAATACAATTTGTTCGAAGTGAGTTCACAAATGAAAAATAAGTAAAGTTCACACCCCATGAAACGGATACGTAACGTTTATTATCATGGCGTGTGCCTGTTGATGGGCGTATTACCGGCCTCACCCGCCCATTCATTCCTCCCACACGCCCGCCGGAACCTGTTTGTCGTTGCCGCTCCTCATTCATATGGACTCCCCCTCCCTGCTCTCCCCTCCCCCACTCCCGCACACACCCTCGACCCAACCCTCGCGCGTGTCCCAACTCCCAACGGTCCCGAAACGCGTAAATCAGTCGTAGGCCTAGTCTGTATTTCCGGTGGAGAGATTGTGTGTGTGTTTAGACATGGAATATTATCACTGACACGGGTCGATCAGGTGTTTTGATGGTCTGGGGTCATGCAGGTTGAAGGGAGTGGTCAAGTTTATTATATAAGCGTTTCCGGGTCATGACCCTTGATGGAGGGGGTTAAGGGTAGGGGGGTTAGGGATAGGGCGAAGAGATGGGAGGGGGAGGGGGAAGAAAAGGATAAGAAGTAAGGTCGAATATGGCGTGTCCTCTTCGACCGCTCGGGGCCTTGCAACTTACACCCCGAGAGGTTTTAAGATAAGAAGACGAACGGCTGAATGGGTCGACTCTCCCTCTTTTGTCCGTTGGAAGGAGTGTCCGGGATAGGGGGAGGGACGCGCCCCCTGTCTCTGTCCCTCCCAGTTCTCCCTTTCTCCAGCCGCTGTGTCGCGTCTGTGTCTTTCGCATTTTTTCTTTCTTTCCTTTTCTTTGGAGGTGGGAGAAAGATAGTTGCTTGTAATTCGGATATTAATTTGAGTGCTGGTCTGTTTCCTCCCCACCTCCGCTACACTCCTGCTTAGCCCCAAATCCTGCTTTAATCCCCGGAAGTGACCGCAGCAGACAAGTTATCTAACCCGGCAGAGACCAAAACAGTCTGTGCATGCCTCTCCTGCGTCTCCTCCTCCTCCCCCCCTCCCCATCCCCTTCCTATTCCTCTTCTTCCTCCTCCTCCTTTTTCTTCTTCTCCTCCTCCTCAGCCCCTTTTCCCTCTTCTTCCTCCTGCTTTTTCTTCTTATTCTTATTCTTCACCTCCTCCTCCTCATGATTATCGTCTTTCTCTTGTTCTTATTTCTTGTTCATCCACCTAACATCCCTCCTCCTCCTCCTTGTCTTTCGTAGAACACCCAAAGAGAAGGAAGGCGAGGCGGGGGCGTTGAAGAGGCAGGTAGGGGTAGAGGGAGAGCGAAGGGAGGGGGGAGGGGGAGAAGGCGACAGGTCTATGAACATTAGTGTTATCAGTGAACAAGGAGAGCCGCGTGGACCGTAGCTTCCCGCACCCAATCCTCAACTAGGTGCCAGGGAGGCTGTGCAAGGACTAGTTGAGGGAATGTTTTTTTTTCTGCCTTGGCCAGTTATTCAGTCTGGCTAAATTATTCATACTCCGTTCAGCTGCGAAAACGGAGTTGATTAACCGCGGTGGTTTGGAGGCGGAATGAGATGAGAACTTGATATCTCTGGATTGGGTACGGCTGGAGATTGTGTTGCAGAGTGTAGTTTACCTTAGCGGTATGTGATTCTTGGTACGTCAGGCAAGGGTTTAGGTACCTAGGATTGACTGGGAGGTGGACTAGGCACGTGGAATTGGCTGGGCGAAGGATTAGGGATTGGAATAGATCATGACAAACGACACAGGCCACGAAAGGTGAAGGTCGACTCATTAATTCGGAGTCAGAGAGGAAGAGATTCTTATGACTATAACTCACCTACGTCAAGGCTTAGGTGACCCTCGTGATATGACTCCTCTTGCCTTCCCTCCCTTTCCTGCTTCCCTTACTCCTCCCTTTTTGGTTTATTTTAGCCATGGCTGGACGATCGGATCTGGCCATGTTGCAGAGTGGTCTTCAGGAGTCTTTAAAACTATCTCCTATCTCATTCTTGGCACTCCCTGCCATTTAAATACACTTAAAGGCTAACGTTACGTTTTGGCTTTAGTTACAAAGAGAAATAAGAGATATTTGTGTATCAGTGTTTCTATCTTTCTGGCAACAATCTTCGCCCATTTGCTCCCAACCGGAGGGGACGAACCGAAGGGTGCGGCTGCTCTCGGCGCCTCGGTGTCTGGGGGAGAGGCTCACACTTCCTGCCCCCCTCCCTCCCCCCTTCTCCCACTCCACCCTGTGTCTGATGTCTCGTACCGACCCACTGGCCTGTCACACCCCTGAGAACCCGCATCATGCCTGATTGATACGATACAGCCATCACGTAGATAAAATCCCGCATTCTAATACGAGAGGAGATCACATTATAGCCAATTTGTGGTCTGGCTAAGGGCTGGTGATCTTATAATCTCAGTTGTCTCCTTTTGATAGAGAATGCCTTGCATAAACATTTCTGTTTATTTATCTTTTCGGCGTTATCATTAAACGGCCGAGTGTCAGAGGCGTGGCAGCGAGGGCTTAGAGCATGGTGCCAGGCGGTACCGTGGAAACAAAGTGCCAGCTCGTGAGAACCAGGGGCTTGTGGCGTGGTAAGGTGGGGTGGGGGTGAGGCGGACAGATGCTGGCGGAGGTGGCGGGGGGAGGGTGTCCTCGGGAGGGAGGGTGTCCCCAGACTGAAACGGTGCAGACGGCCTTGTAGCGATCAGAAGGCCGCGCCGATCCACGGTAGGCGCAAAGGAGCAGGGCTTCTTCCGTAAACTGTGCTGGTGCCATTCTGCTTTAGCTGTCGCTCGACTGTCTGCCACGTCAGAGGATGCGAGCACACAACATGAATATGCCGAGTCACCCATCACGTCCGGAGGCGGTTCTTCCTTGTTCCCGCCTAGCGAGCGTCGCTTCGACCCCGGTCACACTCTGGCGCTCGCCCGGGGGCTTCCCCGAGGGCGGAGCCGAGAGCCGCGGGGAGCAAGAAGGGAGGCGAGAGGCCGGGAGGAGGGTTCAGCTTGTGTTCAGGAGAGCGAGGGGGAATAGGACTGATTCGGAGCCTTTTCGGATGAGGAGTGGGAAAAAAGTTCCAATGCTTATTTAGCAAACCCTTTTCCTCTTTTTTTTCCTTTTCCTTGCTTCTAATTATGCCAGCATCACCAGTCACCGGCCTTGATATTCTGCTTTTCCTTGTCTGCTTCAAGTAGACATGCAGCACCATGATTCAGTGACTTAAAGCTTCAATAATTTTGGCCATGCTTCCCGGCTACGTTACGTACAAACCTCTGCCTGTATGTTGTCCCTGCAAGCGAGGATTGTCAAGCTGGATTGGGTTACAAAGACTAGCGAGACGGTTAGTGTTTCCGGCAACGCGTGTACTCATGTAACGCTGCAGTAAACCCCGCGCGGCGCGTCCTCCAGACTTCCTTGTTAGCCCTCCTCTCACTCCCCCTCCCCGGCCCGCCCTTCAGCACACACCACCTGTGCCACCTGCGACTCGACTGACCAACCCCATGCTCGTATCTCTTCCCAATTCCCAGACGCTGAACTTGCTTTAGTTTGCTTTCCTGCTCACAAGTCGTTGGGCGAATTCACGTCGGTCTTGGTGACTAGTGTGTGTCGAGGAAGTGCGTTGAACAGGTGTTTGTGTAAAGGAAGGAAGGTAAGGTTGGGGAGGAAGGGAAGGAGGGGGGATGAGTGGGCGTGGGGAGGGGGTTGGGTTATCAACACTTCCCGTCCACGGCTTTGGGAAGGTCGCCACAGACCCCGTTATTGGGGATCGCACGGCATCCACAAAGCAATTACATACATTTAAGGTAATTTCGCAGGACTGATTAAGGCTGTTTGTTTCTTGGAAAGATGGACGACGAGGAGAGAGTGTTTCGAGGGGCCTGGAAGGGCATGGGTTGTGTGTTGTAAGGTGTAAGAGCTTTATTTAGGGAAGTACGGAACGTGTGACCCGGATAGCTCGCCGGCTCCCGGAGCACTCCGTTTGTACATTGTCTTTCCGCTGTCCACGTGGATAGAGCGTTTCTATTTGGTCTTGAAGGTGTAGTCAGTAGGAAGACCTGTATCGAGATACTTAAATGATAACCGATAAGAGTCTGCATGGAGGATTGGTGTGTTGGTGGTCACCCCAGTGTTAGTACCTTGTGGCGTAACGGCATGTAAATCCTGGACTTTCCCCACTAACACAACCCAGCTCTTCCTCTTCCTCTTTGGCGTCCTGATCTCCCTGGCCATTGTTCTTCATTTCCCCGGGTAGCACTGCATCCATAATAAAAGAGATGTATCGTCTACTTTGATGTTAGGGAATGGACTATTTAGTCTTATGATTATGCAGTTATTTATTGTTCTAATCTTTCCTTCCAGACGGCTCTGCACTTGGCCGTTTCGGCTGGCGACGCGGAGATGGCGCGGCACCTGATCGTGTGTGGAGCATCACCCGTAGCGCGGGATCGCCGGGGCAACACCCCCCTGCACACCGCTAGCGGCCACGGAGACATCCACATGGTGACCCAGCTTACACGTCCTGTCACCGTGGCCGAGGTCATGCACGCCCGCCTGTCTTACGCCCCTGCACACACCGCAGGACTCCTTGCCGCTGACCTTACCAACTACGATGGTAAGTAGCATATGAACCTTGTCCTGGTCTATCATGTAACCCTTTATGTTGGCTCCATTATCGCATATTAGAATCAGTGTTATCTGAAGCGCCTCCGAACGCGATGTCCCTCGGGATTTCCACGCAGCATTTCGTTTTGTGCCGGCTCGGGTCGGCCGCCGCGGTCCGACGCATCTTATCGCCTGATATTATAACAGCTGATGGCTTTCACGACGCCCCTCACCTTCCACCCAATAAGCAGTTTGTGTCCGAGGGCGTGACCCCCGGAGGATACACCCAATGACACCGGGGCTCCTGCGGATGTTAATAAATTTGTTATTGATAAGGCAAGACAGACGAGTCGCGAGAAGAGCCAGGGTACGTCATGACGGTCTGGGGCATCTGGCGTCGCTGGGAATCCTGCGGGTGTTGTCAGCGTGAACGCGGGTCACTGAGTCACCCGCGGTTACGCAGCGGGTGCCGTGTGCGTGCGTCTCGCCGGGTGAGATCATCCCCCAAACAGTTGCATGACTACGAGATTAGTCCTCGCTTCCCGTCGGAGATGCAGGATGTATGGACGTCTGCGTGGATGAGGGAGGAGGTGGCGAAAGAGTTGGCCCAGGGATGGTTCATATAAATGTCATTATCTCCTCGTTCTCCCAATATGTCAACATTATGTAACCTACTGGGAATGTAGCTGCGTAATCAGTCTATCTACAAGCTACTCGTACCCTCGCAACCAACAACAGCGGTCTCAAGTGTTCAAGATACACAAAGAGGCTGACTCCTACACCGATAAAAAAAACGAAAATTATTAGCTATTAGCTCGACCGAGACGAAGAGTAGAATGATGACGTTTGCCTCCTTGCTCCTTCTGCTCGGTCGGATGATTCATATTTTGTTTTGAAATCAACTGAATGGAACTGCTGTCTCATTCTATGGATAAACTCATCTTCACTTCGCTTTTAATAAGTTGCTTGATTATCATGTATGCATTTATTTTATCTACATTTTCGTGGAGGATGAGGAAGGGAGTTGTGTAAGCTTCACGGGTCTGCCTTAAACCCAGATGAATGAAAGACCCACCTAGAGGGTATCACTGGCGACCTGGGATTTCCAAGGCGGTCCTTCGTCTGTGACCCCCTCCTTCTTCCCTCCCGCTTTCCTCCCCTTCCCTCTTCCTTCCCTCCCCCTTCCCTCCGCTTCTCTTCCCTTCCTTCTCTTATCTTATCTTCTCTTCTCTTCCCTTCTTCCTTTCCCTTCCCTACCCTTCCCTTCGCTTCCTTCCTTTCCTTCCCTCTCCTCCTCCCCTTTCCTTCCCTTTCTCTTTTCCCTTCCTTTCCCTATCCCTTCCTCCGCTTCCCTTCCCTTCCCCTTCTCTTCTCTTTCCTTTCCCTTATTTCCCTCCCCCATATATGCTCTCCAGCACCCTATACCCCTTGCTTCTACATTTCCTTCTCCCCCATTTTGCGTGTTCTTAAACAGTGCCCTTCTGATAAGTCTGGATTTTAATCTTGTGCATACATACTGTACACACGCATACACACACACGCACACGCAACACGCACACACACACACACACACACACACACACACACACACACACACACACACACCACACACACACACACACACACACACACACACACACACACACATTCACTCATTCACGCATTCACTCTTTCACTCACTCGCACACATGTACACACGCATACACACACAGTATAGATATTTTTCTCTTACCTCTCTTTACTTTTCATCAACATTTTTATCTACATTTGCTCCTTTTGTTTTTAACTTCGCCCCTTCCTGTCTACTGCAGTCTTTTTTCACGCCAGTTTAGATAATTTTTTGTGTTTTATACTTACATGAGTTGTTTTACTTTTATTCGATTATGTTTCTGTGTTTGTATAGTTTTATTGTTTTTATTTGCGGCATTCAGTGCTCTGTCATGGGTTTTATTCTAGTGTAAGAGGTTTTTGATATTATGAGATTATTTGTGTCGTTTCAAATGCTTTTACTCCCTTCTTTATCATACTGTGTTCCAGTGTTTATGACATTGCTAATTCGCCCATAATCATCACTCTGAAACAGTGTTTATTGTGTTCTGATCTGGACATTGATAAGGCAAACACAAACAGAAGAGGAAGAAAGAAGGAAGAGAGAAATGAGAGATGAAAAGCCGACAAAGCTGACTGTAGACGGGCGCGCGAAGGTGGTTTACGCCGTGTTCGGGGGACCAGTGTTTACATCAGCGACCCCAGTTGTAGGGACGGACGGGTTTGTCAGGGAATCCCGCCTGTTTTGAGCCTTCCTCCTCTCGGCCACAGTCCAGCAGGAGCTTATTCTGAACATTATGATGAGTATTACGGCCGCGTTTTTGCTGAGAGGGATCCGATGTCGAAGGGAAGGCTCTCGAGGTCGAGGTTCCCTCTCGGTTCTTGTCTGGTATGCTGTTCGGGGGCCAGAATGTGTGGTTCATGGTGGCTGCAGTTGTTGTTTGGGGTAAATTTGTGGAGATTTGTGATAATGATAGGAATAACATGATTAGAGAATGATAACGATACTAAAGATAGGACAATTGCCTATTGCAATGGCATTTACAAGCCGACTGAGATAAGAAGGAAAAGAAATGTATACATGATGATAGATCAACGTTACCAGATGAATAAGACGCATCACAAGAGTGTTTTCCTTGTCTCCAAGCCCTCTCAGTCCCAGCTTAAGATTCCTTCCGGCTCCCAGTGGGCGGCGCGGCGCGGCCTGCCTCTTGTAATGGCTGGCTTTGGGCGGGGAGGGAAGGTGCGTCCTCCAAAAAATACCCACATGACAGAGGCAGACGAGGGGTCACATGGGCGAGGTCATACCAGGGCCACCTGTTGGCGCCATGCCCACAAGCCATGCCAACTGACATGCCAAGGCCCGTAACCAGCTTACTCTATTTATAAAATTTATAATTACAACAAAAATGGGCGTCGCATATTTTCCTCTAAGAGACTGTGATAATGAGGGTAGAGGTAACTGTTAAGGGTAATGCGACGAGACAAACTGATGGACCTTAAGTGCATCTCATTGTTGTTTTTGCCTTTACATACACACACACATTCATAGATATATATTCATATATACATACATACATGTAAGTAGGAATATACTTATACATGCACATAAACACAAGCATATGTAGAGTAAATGATAAATGTATACTAAATGCAGAGTGTAACATATTTTTTGGATATGAGACATAATTGAGTTTCGTTGATATTCATGTCCTGATTTTTATTCTGTCGCGGATTTCGCACATGGCGTCCCATACCAAGCAGGAAGGCACGCGCAGTCCTTTGTTGTGGATTCCTCCTCGAGCGAGGATAAAGTAGCACCGCATAAGCAGGAGTCACTGGGAGCAGCGGTTCAAATCGACCGCGTTCGACCGAGCCTCTGACATTGCGCCTGCGAGGGGAAAGGCGTGATGCCTCGGCCTCGTCTCGGCCGTACATTTGCGATTCTTTCATTGTGCTAAGTCGTGTGCCTTAACCACCGGAGGGATTAGTGAGTACGTAAACGTGGCAACACCGGTTTGTGTGGAGCGCGACCGTAGCCATGTATGTCCTGAACTCCAGGTTGCCAAGCTTCCCTCTCCCTCATCTGCCAAAGCGACGTAACATCCGCCGCTTTCTCCCTCGCCGAACACTGAGCTGGTGACGCCAAGATGGCATGTCTGCCGCCAGCGGCTGTGTCCAGCTGGCACGGTGACCACTGGGCCTGCCGCGCGGATGCCTGCCTGACAGGGCGCGCATGTGAGGGGCAGCGCCTCCCGCGGTCGCCTTTATCGCTGATCCCAGGAACATGCGGCACTGTCGTTGGTTGCCCTTTGCTTTAGGCCGGTGCTTTTGCCCTCCTGTGGCACCTGCATTCTTGGGCTGGATGGCATGTGCCTTTTTCTCCCCGTCTCAAATTCCCAAGCTATTTGCTGCAGTGGGTAGTGGTGCTTCCAGCCCTACCCTGTAGTGCAGGGTTGGGCTTTTGACGACCTCCAAGGGACGCCTGGACGCCATCCTCCTGCAGTGTCTGAAACTGAAGCTGGTTTTACAGAGCTCTCGCTTTAATGGGAGAAGTTAGGTCGTTGTAGCTCTGATATTTTAGACAGTCCAAAAGCATCCAAAGAAACATTTCAGAAAGGATGCACCTCACGACACCTCATATGTCGGATGGATGTATGGCCATTAAGATTAATAACAATTGTGTTAGATGATGATACAAGTATATACATATATTTTGAAAGGGGAGATAATGCAATATAATACGCGGGAACAATAACCATTGGAGATAATGTGAGACATCTTGGAATGACGAGGCAACTTTGGATTTGAGGCGAGAGGCTTTCTTATGATCTGAGATTGCGCTCGATTCCTTCTATCATCTGATCTCCTCTAATGTACATCCAGACTTTGGCCTGAATTTGGATGATGGACAACCTAAAGAATAGTGATTTAAGTTGGGTCTCTCGTGATAAAGAAAAACAATATACACTACTAAGATATTCTTCTACGTCATCTGCGAAATCCCCACAAATAACGATATTTTCGTCTCAGTTTTTAGTTTCATTGCGCTATTACCGAGCAGTTGTAAGGAAATGCTCGTACATTGTCGGTATTGATTGGCGATGATAGTTCAGAATTGTTGATATTTCCTCCTTTGTTCGGAATTCCGCAACAGTTAATGACTGGCGTTCGGTTTCGATGGCCGAAACGAATGACAGGCCGGGGCAGCCCAATCCGGAATAAATAAGTAGTATAGATCAGCGTGCGGTTGGGGAATACCGCTAGGCGAGTAGACAGGCTCGACCGTGAACGGGTTTTCCAGAATAGGGCCGGATTAACCTATTTAGCCTGAAAGAAAATATGTTCAGGCTGTTTCAAATAGGGAATAGCCTTGGGTAGGTTTGGCGTCTGTACGTATAGTTCAACACATACAGTGTGTGTGTGTGTGTGTGTGTGTGTGTGTGTGTGTGTGTGTGTGTGTGTGTGTGTGTGTGTGTGTGTGTGTGTGTGTCTACACATTGTTGATACAGAATCAGAACGTATGAAGAAACGTCCGCCGAGCACAAAGATCCCCGAACAAGGCTCCTCGACGTGCTGGCTACGTGTGTGTGTGGGCAGCCAGACACTCTCCGTCGAGCGCGAGGATCGATGCTTCTGGTGCAGCTGTACCAGCCCTCCCTGCTGGTACTGCAGCTTTAGTTGGGAGGCCGGGGAAGGCCGCATTAAAGAGGCCAAGGAAGGTCGCTCGTCGTGCCGTGAGGTCGAAAAAAAATTGCCAGGTGTGAGGCCGATGAAATAGACATTGGAAATGAGAAGGCAACACAAACCATGCTTAGAGACAGAGATAAAGTTTAGGAGAGATAGAGAGAGAGAGAGAGATTGAAAGGAGAAAGGAGAAAGGAAAGCGTTACATTCCTAAGGGCTGAGGCCGCTCTGTACGAGATCTATTCAACCTTGGGAAGTCCCGAAGACTGTGGAGGACGACTTTTTAGCCCACCAAGTAGCTTTCAAGCAGCTCTCTCGGTTTCTTTTCCACCTTCTCTCCCTCCCTTCTCTTTCTTATTTTCTGTCTTTCTCTCACTTTATCTTTCTTTCTGTCATTCTTTTTTTTCTTTTGTTTTACCTCGTTTCCGCTCTCATTTTCATTTTCGTGTTCTTTGCGAATGCTCGCGTACTTTACTCCCGTTGCTTGCGTGATAGGAGCTCCTAGCAGAACAAACAAACATGCCCAACCTAAAACTTAAAAGTAATACTATAATAAGATAGCTGGGGCGGGGAGTGGTAAGAGGAGGGAAGGGATGGTAAGAAGGAGGGGGAGGTGGAGGGGCAAAGAGGAATGGCATAGAGGAGGGGAAGGGGATAAGGGAGGTAGAAGGAGGAAGGGGAATAGGGCGGGGAGGGGGAGGAGGAACTGTACCACCGACTCTGTGGTAGACTGAACATGCTGAAGACTTCCCACCTCAGGGAATGTCCCTCCCGCAGCGAGCGTGAATGCACCCTCCGCTCGCATGCACTTACTACACCCACTCTGGTCCCTTGGACTGTTCTTTTCTCTCCCATTTCTTTGTTATTTTTGACGTATCGTCGAGCCTAGTCATATAGTCGTGGCTGTAGCTGAAGTATAACTAAAGTATATTAACGAAACAAGGCGCAGAAATAGCGGCAAACTGTTGGAAAAGGAGGATTTCCAGATTGGCCTCAAGTGGTCGAGTGGGTTTTACCAGCTGTGGTCGCAGCGGGAGTGTCTGCGTTAAGGCCACGCACCGTAAAACAAGAGACTTACGTAACGAGTCGCCGTCAAAATCGTTCGGTAGGCTGGCACTGCAACTGAAACCGAGGGACGCTGGGTTATTGGTCTTCGCTTTTTCTTTTTTTTCTTCTTTTTGTCGGTTACCCTGTGCCTTGCATCTTGCTGTTATTTTTATCGCTTTCGTTATCTCCGTTATGCGATATCGTTACATAAGTTAATGATGATGATGATAGTAGTGATATTTCTAATGATTACAATTAATCATCTAAAAAACAAACAAAAGTACCCCCGCACGCAAGAAAAGCGTCATTCGGATAAGCAGATAGACAGACAGACACGCACGTCATATCCTCTCCCTTATCCTGAAGCTGGAACACTCGAAGCGAGTGCTTCTTCCTGCACGAGGTGGGGTTGCCGAGCCCCTCTTGGTATCGGTTCAATCGGGCTTCCCCGAGGGCGCTTATCAGTCACCTCGTTGATTAAAAAGGAGAGATACCCGGTGTTAAATATGGGAATTTCACAGTCGATGAGGAAAGCCAATGATCTCGAAATCCCGCGCTGATAACGGGGCCGCTGTATCGAGGATTGGCTCGGTGTTTCCCTCGTGATCTCATTGGGGCCCATTAGGCTGATTAGGGGCTGGCGGGAGGTCGCTCGCCATTTTCTCGCTGGGTGATTCTGTTTGTCTCTTTGTGTTCGCCGACACGCACATACACACACACGGGCATACTTATACTTGCATTTTCCTTTATATATTTATGAGTGCAAGAAGTAAGGAAAGTTACACAGTGCACTATAGCTGTGAGTAGATGCATACGTGCAGGTCGTCAGGAGGGGAATAGGGGGGCCTCGTCACTCGAGAAACGTACCTTGCGATAACTCGAGTGCCTACAGGTGGGGGGGGCTGGGGGGGGGTGTAAGTAACCATGGCGGGCCCCACGTACTGATAGCGCTCGGTTGCCCCGCGGACAATGCAGCGCCGATGATCCCCGGTGTCCACGCGAGTGACCGAGCCTTCCCACGGAATCACGTGATGACGTCACAGCATTGAAGTGACTCGTGATGTCGCCTCCGTTATCTTGGGAATCCACGCTGGCGCCGCTTATCGCTCGGCCGGTAATTCCGGGTTGTGTAAAGGTGGGACAGTACCAGCCAGTGCTTATTCTTGAGAGCCTCTCTTTCTTTTATTTTTCTTTTGTGTTATGGTTATTGATTACTTTCTTGGTTATATTTTGAGATAACCCTTCTCATGTTCTTAAGTCAGTTGCGATGTGTAGCCGGGAAAGAGAATTGGAAAGAAAGGCAACATGTATTTCGCTTTTTCATACAATGATATCATGCCTTTGAATACGGGATACGTTAAGTCAGTTTTTGTTATTCAACAAAGGAAGACCAAATGGGGAAATACGGCGAAGCGAGGAAGAGAGACGAGGGGAAATAGTGCGAAGCGGGAGAGAAGGAGAGGACGGAGAGTGTATGAAGACCGGGACTTCCCTGCAATGAAGGAGGGGCGTTTGGGGCCTCATGATAAGACTCCCATTGAAAAGGAAAATGATTGTCATGTTCGGGAGGGTGAGACTGGGAGAGATAATGAGATTATTTTTTCCTTTTTATCTCGTATTCTCGTCATATTTATAGGCAGGCATTTCCCCCCAGGGAGATAACAGAAGCGATACAGCAGAGACGGTTGCATTTATAGAGATGATAATGACCTCGATATGAGACTGATCGAATAAACGTGATAAGCACAAGTAGGATACGAGTGCATGACGGAGCCCGGTTCTGGAAGTGGACTCAAGGAGGTTTAGGATTCATGGCCGATTGCGAAATGCCACGGACCGGTCAGGACAGAAACGGGGCTCGGGAAAGAAGGTCATGAACCAGTTCGTGAGGTTCGCGAGCTGGTCATGGGAGGGCGAGAGGTCAAGGGCCTAACCTAAGCCGAGGTCCCCGCTCCTCCTTGAATGGAAGATCAGACTCAGACCTCCCGAGAGAGGAACTCCTTGACGATCAGTGCTTCGGAGTTTCTCTCGCCGGAGTTGCGAGTTTGAACGGATTCTCTGTTGGCTCTTGAGAAGCGAGAAGGTGTCGGTGAGCCTCCGGGAAGTGCGGGGGAGTGGGAGGCGGAAGGTGTGTGTGAGCGCTCGGCCTGAATGGAATATCGTTATCATCATTACCTGCATCTTATTAATCATATGCGTGTATAGATAGATAAACAGATAGACGTGGATATATATAGAGAGTGAGTGAATGCATGTGTGTTTATTTTATATTTATGTATGTATGTATTTATGTGCACACGTGCGCGCTCCACGTACATATAAACAAATCATAAATACATGCAGTATTTATACACATACTTATTTATCCATATTCATAAACACATAAATTACGTGGTGTGCCCTCGGGCGGTGTGGTCGGGGCGGCGCCGAAATGAGTTCCGTGGAGAGTGACTCGAAAACCCCCAAGGTCAGTAGTTTCGGGATTTTTCAAGGGGTTGCATAATGGCGTGACTTCATAAAAACCGCCAGAACGTGGATTAATGACACTTTGTGGCTAGAGATTGAGACCCGAGAGATGCGGATGGGGAATTTGGAGGCGAGGGGCGTCTTGGGCACAGGGGGGGGAGGAGAGACGCTGAGGCCTCGTGACCGCAGCGGGCACCGTCAGATGGCAGTGATGGTGCAGAATCCAGGAGGCGCGGACGGCGAGTACGCGGCCACTGGGCTCGGCGGAGGATCTCATTTTTGTTTTATTTTTTTGTAAACCAATAATTTTCGTTGTTTTTTTCGTCGTGGCTTAAATCCGGGATAGTTTTCTTTTTTCGCACGAAGGGGAATGAAAAAAGTATAATGATAAGTAAAATTTGCTAAGAAAGGTGATATTTAGGTGAATGCTGATCAGCGTGACCTTGGCAGTGAATGATAAAGACAAGAATCCACCCCATTGGCGCTGCCCCCTCCCCCTCCCCCTCCCCACGTATGATGTGCATGTTTGAGAGGAGTAAGGGGGGGGAGGTCATGGGTCACATGGTAACCCACGGATATTTATACCAAGAGTGCGTAAAGGGGGAGGGTGGGGAGGCGGGAGGGGGGATATTCGCAAATGTTTATGAACTCTGCAAAGCAATGATGAAGGCGAGGGCTTCCCCAGCAGCTGCTGTGTCCTTCAGGAGAACAGAATGGAAACATTGTCTTGGGTTCCTCATCTTGGTTGCCTCATTCTTTTGTATGTATGTGTGTGTGTGTGTGTGTGTGTGTGTGTGTGTGTGTGTGTGTGTGTGTGTATGTGTGTGTGTGTGCATGCGTGAGCGCATGTGTTTGTGCGAGTCAAGGATTTTATGTCGAGAAAATGGTGTATTTTTTCACTATCTCATTTTTTTCTCGGCAGCCTTGATATGTAGTTTTTATTGTCTGTAAAGACGAGAGGACTTCGGCGCTGCATTCCAAGGGCGCTTCGTGTCCTGGCAGAGGCCGTTCGGGCTTCTCCGTCTCTCGCTTCCCCCTGCAGAACAAAGCGCTCAGCCGCACGTAGAACCCAGAACAAGCAGAGAGATCGGAGACTCCCAGCGCGAAGGGAGGGGAAGAAGGGCGGGTTAAAGACGGAGGGGGAGGGGGAGGGAGAGGAGGAAGAGGGGGAGCGGCGGAGGGGAGGGGGCGGTGGGAATCCCGTGTTCTGGGAGCGGGCGGCGACGTGCCCAAGATGCCTGGCAGCGGCGGCGGCACCAGAGGAAAAATAGGTGTCGGGTGCGCCAATATAGCCCCGGGCGCTCCTAATGCGGCGGCGGGAGGCGCCCTTCGGACCTGCCCGACTTAGTCAGGCCACTAAATAAGGTCAGGGTGCCACACTAGGCCCGCCCCACCTGACTCATGCCCAGACCTCAGGCCAGAATTACTCCTGCAGACCCTCCCGCCCGCACGCCCGCACGCACGCCCATCGCGCACACTACATTGTTATTGTTTCCAACCAGGAGTTTTAGGTTTAGGGAATCATTCCTTTCCGCTCAATAATAATAATATATATATATATATATATATATATATATATATATATATATATATATATATGATATATATATATATGTATATATATATATATATATATATATATATATATATATATATATGTGTGTGTGTGTGTGTGTGTGTGTGTGTGTGTGTGTGTGTGTGTGTGGTGCAATATACATACACATAAATATATATGGATACATATATACATACGTATATATATAGATGGATATTTATAAATATATCTTCAATTTCACACACACACACACACACACATACACATGTGTGTGTGTGTGTGTGTGTTTGTGCGTGCGTGCGTGTGTGTATATATACATACACATAAATATATATGGATACATATATACATACGTATGTATATAGATGGATATTTATAAATATATCTTCATTTTCACACACACACACACACATACACATATGTGTGTGTGTGTGTGTGTGTACACATATACATATAGATAGATACATATACATACAGTTATATGCCACGTCCAGGTAGTTCGGCGGGCGTAAGGTACGCTAAGGTAATGGGTGGGGATAGGAAAGGGGGGGCAACCCAGCCCCTCAACCACGAGACCGAAATACCCGGGAAGTACATACCGCCAGACCAAAATTAACGTTCCCACCTTATTTCTTGGGTATTTAAGGAGGAGCGATTTTTTGTGAAGTTGGTGACCAAGAACTTCCCTATGTTTTGTGGCCATTTGCGCCTCTCTCTCTCCCCGTATGTAATTATTTTTAAGGTGACGAGGGACTTTGACTTTGTGTCTGAGAGTGAGAGGATTTTCTTTGGTGGGGGGTGGGGGGGGCAGGATGTAGACGTTCATCCTTCTTTCTGTTACGATAAAGCAATGAAACGTCATTGTGAACTACCGTCATATCTCTGGAAAATCCTGCTTCTCATCCTTTAAAAACAAGATCATCCTTATTTTTCTCGGCTTCTTTCCTGATGAGAATGCATTTATATTTTAGAAAATATATATGGAAATGTATAGATTTTTCGTTTAAATCTGTATTTTTTATTAACTTTGCTACGTAGCCTTCCGTGTAATTACATCTGTAACTACAAAAGTGCGTGTATTGTGTATGGTAGCCTCGAGTCAACAAAAACATCGGCGGGAGCGCGAGAGCCCGGTCCGGCTAACACCACAGGGTAGGCTATCTGTGTGCCCGAGATTAGCCTTGTGGGTAAATTTAGCTGACAAGGGATTTTTAATGATTAGTATGAACGTGTGGGTTGGTAGAGAGGTGGAATGAGGGGAGGGAGGGTATGTTACGTCACAGCATGACGTCCAGGAGGGCACATGACCAAAACCCTTCCCTCCCTCACCCCCCCCCCCCCACCTCTCCTCTCCCGGGGCTGGGTTCACTTTTATCACTTTGAGGGCAAGAGTAAAAAGTTCGCTGGCTTTCCCTGCTGCGCGTTATTTTGTTCGTTCTTGGTTTTGCGCTCTATTTCTGATTCGAGCCAATGGCGATCCCTGGTAATAGATTACACAACGGTGAACTATTGGGGGAAGAAATAAAAATATGTGTAAAATTAAGCGAAGGAGGTATTTCTGGCGTGAGTGTCTTTGGCCGGGACGTCTTGTCACGGCTGGCAGGTCGCTCAGCGGGAAAACCCCTCGCGGAGAAAGGTTGGCAACCCTCACACTGTGTCGTTGCCGCGCCCCTAAATTCTCACCAGGAACACGCACGAATATAGCCATTATTACGGACTGTTCTGGTGCTTGGAATGTCTATGGGCATTGCATAAATGGTGGAGCAAGTGGAGTGACAGCGATCCATTCCAATTTTCACATCAGAGAGGAAGAGCGCGCCGGCGCAGGCGGGACTGGGCATGTGGCAGCACAAGCACCCTCTCTCGCCATATATGACCATGTACACAACCGTAGCCCATCGCCGTGTTTTGGTCCCGTCACGCTGGTATGTGACAGGCACCGCTTTTGGCCCTCGAATGGCACCACGTTGCCACCCAATGACGGCAAAGAGACCGCGACAATAAACCATGAGATTTCCCCAATCTCGTCAGTAAGGAAGCAACTCTATCTACGGGTTTCCCATCGAGAGTTCCATACCACAACGGACCACTTATCTGGAACTTGGTATTTCCAGCACAAGTGGAAACTCCGCGGGACCCACGTGGGTCGGGTTAGCGGTCATTACTGGCGGCTTCTGTTTAAAACTCGTGCCTCGCCGCGTGCTCTCGAAGCTTTGTTTGAACCCCGTTGTATCGCTAGATGACTCGAGATGAATGGCGCCTTCGCAAGGGCAATTATCGCGTTAATCGACCAAGATTTGACGAAGGAGTTGCAGCTGCGTGTGATATCTCTCTTACACCGAAGATGTTTTGCAATATCCTGCGAATAAACGTACTCTGGTTATCACGAGGCGCTTTGCTCTTTCTTTTTTTCTCTTGTTAACAGTCGACTTCTTAATTTGAGCGGACAAAAATCATATACAAAGATTTGGTTATTGCATCGGCCGGAATGACTTGCACTTCACTTCACTTCTGACCTCACTCATCTTAAGTACCAGGATTCAAACTGGATTTTCTCGTGGATGTTTTCCGAGTAGACGCGTTTTCTACTAAGCAAGGGAGAAGTGGGCGTACTCAGAACAATTCCGCGGAGTAACCCAAATTGTTCAGCAACCATTTTCATTTTTTAGTAATATTTTATTATATTTTTTCATTACTGATCGCCATGGCTTTTGGAAATATGGAAGCCATGGTCAGTATCTAAATTCTCTACAATAGTGAGGATAGTTGAAGGCGATAATGACTGTACTCATGCACTGACTCATCTTCGAGGAAAATGAGTAATAACGCTTTATCTCTATTTTTGACAGGCCAGACGTGTATCCACATTGCGGCGCAGGCTGGGCACAAGGAGGTCCTGCAGCATCTCACTTGGTACGGAGCCGACATTAACGCCAAAGTAAGTAATAAATGAATGAACACGTACCTACAAACCATCAAACAAACAAACACATATACCCACACGCGCGCCCCCCCCCCCCTCGCGGCCGCATACACACACACACACACACACACACACACACACACACACACACACACACACACACACACACACACACACACACACACACACACACACACTAATATATATATATATATATATATATATATATATTATATATAATATATATATATGTACATATATTTATTCTGTAAGCAAGTATCTATCAACAGAATACATGTTACATAAATGTATCATATTGAGGGAAAGCTTCAGTATGTGTGCGAAAGAGAGAGAAAGTGGTAGACAGACTTTTAGAAAGTTGGCATTTCCATACGTACACATGATTTGAAGAAATGGTAATTTATTTTACGAAAAAAAATACAAACCACCCAAGGCTGAGTCACTGTGTAGTCTACGTTGGGAAAAAACAGAGGCAGTCATGTGACGAAAGCTTACACGGTTCCAGCTGTGACTTAGAGTAGTAATGGAGAGTGTATTGCCTAAGGGAATCATTGCCGCTCACCACACGCCCTCGGGAATTCCGTCGATTTGAACAGACGGCGCTTTACTCAACTTCGAAGAACATAGACTTCTGTTTTTTTATGATAATATGCCCATCTGTTTTTTTTTAAAGTCGTGAATTGCTGTAGTCTTTCCTATTTTAACGTATTGTTTTCAGTCGCTAAATAATATGTATTCATATATGTAGTTCCTTCATAGAAGGCTAGCGATGCGTGGTTTGTATTTAGAAGTGTATGGATAACTTTTTTATATATATTTTTTTTTTACAAAACGGGATTATTTCTATATTCGCTATTCTCTGTGTGTTTATTTGCTTGTTTGCTTCTGTGTATGCATGTATGTTGTTGAAATGATGGCAAAATTGATGGGAGTGAAACATTGTGTTGCAATTCTGTGGCAAAGTTTCCCTAACTTAACACCTCGCTCCTCGTGCCCTTCAGGAAGGCAAGAGTGGTCGGACGGCACTGCACTACGCCGTAGAGGCCCGTGACGCCGACCTGGTGGAATTCCTCACCGAATCCTGCCGAGCGTCCCTCACCCTGGAGACCTACGCTGGACTTACCCCCTACCAGGTCAGTCACGATGCTATCCTTGTAATGACGCCGAGAGAAATATAATGTTGTGATTTTGACATGTTATGCAATCTAAAGCATGAACTTCATGTGATTTTATGGATCTTTACAGCTGGCCTTAGCCAACGGGGCGATGGACCTGGCGCACCAGTTGCTAAAGCTCGGCGCTCCCGGGGACGCTCTCCCCACCTACCTCACCGCGGACGAAGACCTTGACTACGATGAGGTGAGCCCGGGAAAGATCACGCCTGTAGGGTTTCGTGGTTTTAGGCAGGTCTTTGTATAGAGTGCGTGTTAACGGTAACTACGAACATATGAGTTCGTTTTCGAATCGTATCAAACGTGTCCGATTGAAACTCTGAAAATAGGAACGTTGCTAATTGTTAGGTCTGCAGTCACAAGCCAAGGTTCGGGAATTCCCACAAAGTGGTCTTCGTCCTCCAGAGTGCAAGAAAAAAAATGGTGTAGAACAAGCCTTGCATCAGACCAGATTAAACAGCGGATTCCAGGGTTATATCGGAGATCCTTGCGATAGCCTTGATTTATTCCGTATTCCACTAAGTAAGCGTTTTTGCTTCATATTTTGAAAATAAGTGCAGGTTTTTCCTCGGACGTCCATCAGCTCGTAAATTATTCCGGCCAGTCACCAGACCCGCCCCCGCGCTGCACCGTAATTCTTCGAGGCCCGAAGATCCAGTGCGTGTCAACTGCACTGAGTGTGAAGCAGTGATATAATCAATGAATAGCTCCACACCCTAGCGACTTCAGAAAAGCATAGAGTGGAGGACGTAAGTGATCTGGCAAGTTTTTATTCGCCTGGGGAAACGCTCGCACCAAACGACCTTGTCCTCTTCCGACCATGGCAGCTCAGTAGGGGAGGGACTCCGTTCGGCGCTGGAGCTTTGCATCAGCGCTTTTGATGATGAAATGTACTCAAGAATCGCTCGTTACAGTAATCACCGCCGTGGGTTTGTGCAGAATTTGACGATTGCGATAGGCTAAATTTCGACAAAGCTTTACGACTCAAACAGGTCAGAATTGCCTTCAGCTACTGTAAGTAACGGTATGCGCATAAAGGGCCGATGGATTTGCATTTTGTTTGGTATTCCCTGCTTTTTGTTTGACGAAATCATTTTTAAAATGTTCTTAAGCGCTGCGTTTTGACGTCAATGAAACAAATTATGGTATATCCACAACTGAATTAATTTTACGATCTCTTGATGGCATCAACGCCAACCGGCGTGTTTTTAGAAGGAACAGACTGCTTTCAGTGAGAGTGGTATTACTAAAGGGCTTTGTCAGTCGGAATTATGCAGGTTGAGGAAATAAAAATAAAGGAAGAAAGTAAGAGCGAAATGCTATACGAATTTTTGTTACTCGTTATAACAACCTCAATTCAACTTTAGATATGAATTTGTTCCATTGTTAAACAATTCTGTAACTAGTTGCAATTTCCTTGGTGCGGTTCAAATTTTGTACCCTTGCCTCCAGGGGGAACACGCGGCACCTGAGAGGAAAGAAATGGACGATCCGCCGGTCGATCAATTGGGACACGTGTGACTTTCGGGCCAGTGATTATACAAAGCCTTTTCGTTTTATACATGTACTCCGTTTTAGTTGTTAAATATTAAAGGGAAGTAGCGGTGGATTATTCAAGGTAGACTTTGTTTATCGAGCTGTTCTTTTAGCACGAATTCCAGAGAACGAGGTAGCGGCACGCGAGTCTGCTGGAATTCCCGCTTTCAATGTTGCCGCTTGTAACACTAGTTCTCGTCCAAGTTGGACTACTTTTTTATACAGTTTTATCTGGTAACTGGGTTATTGCTATAGCTGCAGTCATTACCTCGTTAGTCCGCACTCTGGAGTAATAATGATGATAATATTCAAGTTATGACGAGAAAGCAGAATAATAAATAAGATGAAGTTTGGCACATTTGACCGGCGGGTGCCAGCGTGTCTGGCCGGTGCCGCCATGGACGCATTCCAGGCACGGGAATTCCTTCACATGCCTCAAGACTTTCTTATTTTATGACGTCGCTTATGCTGTTTACATACTTTACCAAGCTTGTTGCCAGAAATGGGACGGAAAATGAACAGTGTAAAATTATAATTACCAGAATTTTTAAGATAATTTTTATAGTATTAGAGTAGGTGCAGCTTGTTGACATATGTTTCCTTTAAAATATAGACTTTAAATGTTGTTTAAGCTTTCCTATCTGAATATGATCAAATGTGTGGAAATATTTTTATTGCAACTGTAGTTTATGATTATTTTATAGATGATATGATCACACTTGATTAGTTACTTTAATGTTTAATGTATTATATATTATCATACAGACTAGAAATTAAGCAGTAAAATTACTTTTTAAATTTGCCAATAATTTTAGTACAAAAACACTATTTACTTTCAGTAATATTATAGGGTTCCATGCATCTCAAAATGATCTTTTCTGTTCCAGGTCTCAACTGTGGTTGAGAGCTGCAATGGATGGGACAATGTGGATGACCTCAGGATTGGAGGCGTGCCAGTGACTATGGCTATGCCTGTGCAAGTGAATGACCATCAGCCCTTCAATGCAGATCGTTACTTCTAAGAAATGTTTGCGTACCCATCAGTAGCTGGGAACTTACAACTTCTGATGTGATTTTTTAAGATACCTGTAACAGGCATCTAGTATCAGTGACCTGAGAACCTTCACAGCGGCTGGAGTGCAGGTCCTGTTAAATTGTTGAATGATGATATTCAGAAAAGGATAAAGTGAAAGACCTTTTTGAAAGTAGTGTCAGTTTGAGGAAGACATGTCTTGTTTGGAGATAGTGTCAGTGTGTGACTTTGAGGAGTCAGGAGTAATGCTGGTGCCTTGGACCTACCTGACCCTGTATCAAGTGATTGTCAACAAGGGGAGTCATTCCCTCGCCTGCGTATCATCATCATCAAAGAATACATTAAGTGGAGTGGGAAGCTGTACCCAAGACAAAATATTGACATTTAGACAACCTTGCAAATTATTCTTAGGACTTGTTTTTGAAAAGATCTCTATGTTGAAGAAGAAATTGAACCCTTGCTTTATTAAAAGTAGTGGTCATAATATTAATTTCTCAATACAGTGTGTGTATGATCGTCTACCTGTGATCTCATATAAAAAGGGTTGGTGTGAAGCAAGCTGGGAAATGTGTAAAAACTAACACAGATACCTGTGCATTAAATTTTGTGTTTCATCAGTTTCCTGCAAAGGAAATACTAGTATACTTGTTAATAACATTTATGTAGTTAAGTTGTATTGTATCTAACTTTGCACTTTCCATTGAATATCTTAATAAGGGTGTAAAGGAACATTGTGATAATACAAATGTCCTGTTGCAACCACAAAATCTGGGGAACCAGATACCTGCAGGCTGTAGCTGCACTCATTATTATTATACTGTGAGAAATGTGTTGAACCAGACTGATACTTGCTCCTGTCTTGCTAGTATGAGGAAGAGAAATTATTAGATGTTATATACACAATGTTCTTTGTTTGGCGTTTTGAATAGCAGCATCAGGTTATCTGGCTGTAGATGTTGGAAAGTTACAGCTGCAGTCATTGTTGTTATCTCAATAATTAAATACAGCAGTGAACTGCAGTATTTGGTTGAGAGAAATTTTTGATTTGGTAAATGTTTGAATGTAAAGTTATTAATGTGCTATAAGGTAGCATTAATTTTGGCACATCCCCAAATCAGAAAATGTCTTAAATAATTAGAGACAGTGATCTTTTGTCAATGTTATGTATATTTTTTACTAAAGAGTGAGGAAAAGTACTTATGTATGTGAATGATCATAATAGCTTGTGGCATTAATTGCAGGAATAATTTTGTGTTTGTTTATTATATATATATATATATATATATATATATATATATATATATATATATATATATATATATATGATATATATATATATATATATATATATATATATATATATATATATATATATGAATGTATGTAATATATATATACATATTTATATATATTTATACATATAGATACATATATATACACATCTATACATACATACATATATATATATATATATATATATATATATATATATATATATATATATATATATATATATATATATATATATTGTGTGTGTGTGTGTGTGTGTGTATATATATATATATATTATATATATATAAATTCTTTCATATCAGTACATTGCTATCATACTAGCAACTGGACAGTTGTAGGCTAGATTGCACTGCCTTCATACTGATAAGCTATGGTCTTCCTAATACCATAGTTATACATTAGATGGATAGTGCGAGTGCAAGGTATTGCACTCATAACAATCAGTACTTGACATTTTTC
>NW_020871007.1:547260-557260 GCF_003789085.1 Penaeus vannamei | reverse complement strand
TTCATACCAGGATGGTTTCAGCAATCTTCAGGTTTTATTTATTTGAACATGGGAAAATGTCTCATTATTGTTTTGGACACTTCTTTTGCGTCATCAAAATACAAAAATCACAAATATATATTAGATATATATATATATATATATATAATATATATATAATATATATATATATATATATATATATATATATATGTGTGTGTGTGTGTGTGTGTGTGTGTGTGTGTGTGTGTGTGTGTGTGTGTGTTGTGTGTGTGTGTGTGTGTGTGTGTGTGTGTGTGTGTGTGTGTGTGTGTGGTTAATGGTTAAAAAAGAAAAATTGCATCTATGTATATAGCGCTATATGAAAGTATATTAAAGGAGGGGTGAAGGGTGGGAGTTGCTAAGCGCCAACTATCTAGAGTGATCTTGAAAAGTTAAGATGGGTAAAGAAGTTGTGTAAATAGGTTATGGTGGGTTTAGGTAAGGGAATTACATAAGTGATTCACGTGTGTATCCAGGAGGGAGTGGAAATGATAGAGGGGATGGAGGATGGGAGGATGTACGTATAGTTGGAGTTGAGGGGGTTAGGTTGGGTTGAGAGGGAGTGGGAGGGAGGGGTGTTGGGGGAATATGAGTAGGAGGGGGATGGATATCGGCAGTCGCGGAGTTGGTTGGAGAGTTTTGTGAGACGGTTTTCTTATGAGGGGGGGAAGAGGAGACTGGTGTCTGAGGAATAAAGCCAAAGGTAGGTGGAGGTGAGTGTGCAGTAGGGGAAGAAGGTGGCGAACGTTTAGTCTGTCTGCTACGGGAAGTGCGGGGAAGGAGAGGGGACGGTGTTGGGGCTGTAGTTGAGATTGGGGTGTCTGGATTTAGAGTGGCAAAAGAGTTTGACTGGGGGAGGTAGAACGTAGAAGTGGAAGTAGGGAAGTAAGTAGGTATAGGGGAGGGTGAAGGAACATTTTGAGGTGGAGGGGAAGGGGCAGAGCGAGCGACATTACTGGAGTAGGGAATATAAGAGAAACCTTGTCGGTGCGCTTCCTGTCTGGCTGCTACCTCAGACTCGAACTTGTAAGTGGCACAGCCTCTAGCCCCTCTGTAGGGGGGGTCTCGAAAAATCGGTCCCATTTAGCTGGGCTAAATAGAGTAGTTAATGGTTAAAAGCAAAATAAATGTGCTAGACATCTAAGGCCATATAGCACTATAGGAAGGTAGACTAAAGGGGGATGTCAGGTGATAGTTGCGATGCGTCAACTATCTAGAGTAATGTTGAAAAGTTGAAGTTGGGTAAGGGTTGATGAGGGAAAGGGTTATAGTGGTTTAGGTAAGGGAGTTAGATCAAGTAGAGGATATTAAGGTGTTTTATGATGGATAAGTATAGACGAGACATAAGGGGAGTGTGGGGAAGAGATAAAATGGTAATTGGGAATTGGAATAGGAGGATGTGTGAGGAAAGTCTCTTGGAGGCAGATAATAGATGGTTTATAAGAAGCAAGGATATGACGTAGGTCTGATCTGTGAGAACGGAAGCTGCGAATATTCCAAGAGAGTTATATCTTAGTTATTTTATGAGTGAAAGCGTCGGTACGTATTGGGGAATCTGGGGGGGGGGAGGAGGAGCTAGGGGGTGTAAAGGAGGGGTACCAGGAGGTAGGGAATCTGGGGAAGGGCACTGTTGTGACATGAGTGATTCCCGTGTGTATCCGGGAGGGAATGGAAAGGATAGAGGGGATGGAGGGAGGGAGAATTTGCGTATAGTTGGGCTTGAAGGGGGTGGGTTGCGTTCGGAGGGAGTAGGAGGAAGTGGTGTGGGGGGGGGGGTATTAGTGGTAGAAGGATGGATATCGGAAGGATGGATAGTTGGAGTTGAAGGGGATGTGTTGTCTTGGGAAGGATTAGGAGGAAGGGGTGTAGGGGTGCTATGAATAAGAGGGGGATGGATATTAGGAGGATGTGTATCGGGAGGATGGATATCGATGGTGGACGGAATTGAGGGGGTTATGTTGTGTTGAGAGGGAGTAGGAGGAAGAGGTGTATGGGGAATATGAGTAGAAGGGGAATGAATATCGGCAATCACTTCAAGTGTGGAAGGAGCATGAGTTATGGGATCTTGTGTCTCAAGCATATAGCTTTGAATGTCATCCATAGTTTCTGCAGTGGAGTTGATTGCAGAGTTTTGTGGGACAAAGGTTTTCTTATGAGGGGGGAAAGAGGAGACTGGTGTCTCAGGAATAAAGGTAAACGTAGGTGGAGGTGATTGTGCTGTTGGGGAAGAAGAGTTAGAACGTTTAGGCTGTCTACTGCGGGTAGTGCGGGGAGGGAGAGGGGATGGTGTTGGGGCTGTAGCTGAGATTGGAGCTGTGGTTGAGATTGGGGTGTCTGGATTTAGAGTGGCAAAAGAATTGGTCTGAGGGAGGTAGAATGTAGAAGTGGTTGGAGCTGTAGTTAAGATTGGGGTGTCTGGATTTAGAGTGGCAAAAGAGATTGTGTCTGTGTCAAAAGAGATGGAGAGTAGAATGTAGAGGTGGAAATGGGGACATCTTGGGGTGGATGGGGAGGGGCTGAGCGAACGATGTTACAAGAATATGGAGTATGAGAGAAACCTTGTCGACGGGCTTCCTGTCTGGCTTCACGTAAAGTGAGACCATTTTTGTATCTGAGAACTGCTACCTCAGATTCAAACTTGTAAGTGGGACAGCCTCTATAAATTACATTATGGGAGCCGCCGCAGTTAGTACATGTACGTGTTTGTGCTGAGCAATTTGATCGGTTATGACCAGGTTGGGCACATATGGGGCATCGGTCTGTGGAACAGCAGTGTTTGGCAAGATGTACAAAGCGCCAACAGTTTTGACATTGACGGGGAGGGGGTTGGTATGGTCGAACAGGGAGGGATTGTCCACGAATGTAGATACGTAAGGGAAGGTCATGTGTACGGAAAGTAATTTTGGCAATGTTGGTCGGATTATTTCGTTGACCTCTAGGAGGAATGGTGTAGCAATGTACTAATTTCACATCTTGGTCTTTGAGGCATCCTAATAAGTCTTCTCCACATTCTGACCAATCTTTGTTATCGACTGGGCAGTTTGCTGGGAGAGAGAGACAGTTCCGATACAAGTATTAAGGGTTGGATAAAGTTCTGCAGGAATGGGGTTGCCAGAATGATCAGTTAAATTTGATAGTGCTATAGCTTGTTTCTGATCTGACTGTTACAAGACGGGAGCGATCGCGTCTGGTATAGAAAGGGACTCTGCCCAATTGTTTTTGGAGGCATTGTTGAAAGAGAAGAGTGTTGCCTGAGTAAGGAGCTGTAGAAGGGATCACGAAAAATCGGTCCCATTTAGCTGGGCTAAAGAGAGTATTTAAGATATCTGTAGGGTTGGTGGTAATGGATGGTCGGGGACGTGTGGAAGAGGGAGTATTGTGGAGTGATGGAGAATAAGGCTAAGGTAATAATAAGGGAGGATGGGGTGCTTGATGAAGGTTGTGGGGGTAGAGTTGATGAATTTGAGGAAGTTGGGAGGGTAGGAATGTCCTCTGGAGATTGAGTCTCTGCTTGGGTGGGTAATGCACTAGTAGGCATTGAGGAGTGGGTAGTAGTTTCAGTGTTCGGAGTCGTGGTCAAAAGAGAGCATGGGGTGGGAATATTTGATAAAGGGGCAAGCCTCATTGCCCCTAATAAGAGGATTACATCTTTCATTACTGGTCATGGGGAACCTTGATTATATAAAGTGGTATAAACGGTCCACCTCCTTTCGCTTGAAGGTAAGGGCTAAACAATTAAATCGGGAGTACCGTGCCCATAGTTCCCGCAGACCGTTCAGGACTGGCACAAGGTCAGCCTTTCATCCTTTCAGCACGGCTCTTACACCTTAGGAAGTAGATAGTAGAAGGGGTTGGAGAAGAGACGGAAACAAAAAGCTGGAGGGGGAAAAGACCATGCAAAATTGGTTGAGTCAAGGGCTGAGGCCCTAAGCAGGGGAGATCCCTGCATTGGGTCTGTCTCCGTCTCCTAAGCCCCTCAACGACAACAACGGTAAAAGGAATTGGGGGGATGTATATATGTATATACATAAATATATGTATATATGTAGATATATGTATATATATATATTAATATACATTTATACATATATGAATATATATTATATATATGAAATCATTAAAATAATTTTATATGAGTTTTAATTGTTTATGTATTTATATAAAGGAGAGATTATCGTGGAACATGAAAGGGCGTAATGGAGACAAGTCAAGGCCGTCCTTTCTATAGGAGAGAGAGAGAAAGAGAGAAAAAGATTAAGAGAGGAAGAGAGAAAGAAAGAAAGAGAGAATGAAAAAAAGAGAGAAAGAAAGAAAGAGAGAGAAGAAAAAGAAAGAGAGAAAAGAAAGAGAGAAAGAGAAAAGAGAGAGAAAGAAGAAAGAGAGCAAGAAAGAGAGAAGAGAGAAAGAGCAAGAAAGAGAGAGAGAGAGAAGAGAGAGAGAGAGAAGAGAGAGAAAGAGAGAGAAAGAGAGAAAGAGAGAGAAAGAGAGAGAAGAGAGAAGAAAGAAGAAGAAAGAAGAAGAAAAGAAAGAGAGGAGAGAAGAGAAAGAAGAGAGAGAGAGAGAGAAGGGGGGGGGTTATCAAGGTATATAAGCTAACTGTTCCAAAGGAAACAAATTACTCACATGAATTTTTAAAAATAAAGTAATGCTTGGCACAATGAACTTTGTATGACTGATTGCACTTTTTATCCTTGGCTGCCCTTTAATAGAAAAAATGGAATTTTCACCCCAAAATGATGCCCCAAATACTAAGTTCCCTAATTGGGATGTAACTCATATCAGGACCATTCCCTGGTAAATTTAAGTTGATTACTGGTGTAATATGGCATAAGTACTAAAATTATGATCCATGTCCTGATGGTTTTATTAAGGAAAAAGACATGCATAAAAAATACAAAAAAGACGATATTAAATGCACACTTTTGACAATATTCACTAATTTTAGTACAACCGTATTTCTATCAGTTTCAATTATTGACGTATTTTTGTACACTACCATTATTCTGTTGAGTGAATCCAGTATGAGATACTCCTACAGTTTATGCAGACCGAGCCACCGTTGAAGTCAGGTCTGGTCAGGTCCTCTATGGCACTATCTTCAAGTGCACCAGCTATGCACATCGTGTTTGTCAAAAAAAGAGCTGCTCCATCCTTGTCATCGCCTTAAATCAATAATCAACTCAAACAATACATATCTGGTTTCCAAATTCCATGTTTAACAATGAATTTGTTAATTTGAAGTGACTCCATATAATGCATGTTTTTATCTGACTCATAATGAAGTTCCTCCTGTTCTATAAGTTTTATTAACATGTGAGATATTGGTAGTCCCTGAAATCCACCTGTTATTCAGTACATCCCATGGGCACTCTTGGTGACACCATTCTCTGTTCCATTTAGTTCTTGGTTGTTGTTTTTTTCATTTATTTTATTTCCTTACTTTCAAACCCGATTCTACAGCACCTAACGTTATAAAATTATATGTTACGTTATAGAATTATCATAATAGTTTCATCTGTAAAGGATAAAATATTGGCCTATCTGATGGGAGAGTAAACTATACAGCTCTGAACTACAAAGTTAACTTGGAGTGTTTGGAGGCAAATACAAATTCTGCAGTCTCCTTTACATATCTGTTATGACAGGATGCCAGATATGCAGTACTCCTCAAAGGCATAAAACAGACAAAAAATTTTAAGGATGTTTAGGGTGCTTTTTCAAATGTCCACCATGAACTCTGAAAATTAAAAGGTGACAAACTCCCAAAAACGTTTAACAGCTCTAACCAGTGGTATATCACATTAATAGTAACCTATGTTTCTTTGAATAAACAATAAGAGCTTCATCATGTAAATATAGATCCTGAAATTCTCATCTTACTAATAGCACTACATTTTATTAGCTACTCAAACTGCCAAATTATACCTGCTAAATTGGATATATATATGTATGTATGTATGTATGAATCTGGCATACGTTTTCAGCCAATTCTATATGAGCATTTGTTAAGTAGAAATATGCACTATAAATCACTGTACTAAATATGTAGTTTGTCCTGTAATGCAGCCATTAGTATGACAATCACCCTGAAAAAGCTGATATATTACAGATATAAAAAGCAGCATTTAATTCATTGAGTTCTTATTCAAAATTATGTTATTTACAAAATTCTTAGTATTCTTAACCCCAAGACGCCAGGCATGGCATGTAAGCACATGCCATTGCCCATTGTGTCTTGAATTTAGTAATTGTCTTTACATATAGATGTCTCCACAAGTACAGTCACCAATGAGCCAATTACGTGAATTACCTGTCTCACCTGTTTACCCTTTTCCTTGATTTTCGATATTTTTTAAAATTATTACTGCTGTTAGTAATGTCAGTAACAATATAGTAATTAGAATGTTTATAACAAAAATAAGTGTCAATATTGATAGCATTAGTAAAAAAAATAAAAAAATTTTCCTGCTTTTTCAAGGAAAAGTGAGGTCGCAAGATCTACTAATTGACACCTTTGTGGCTAAGCATTGCCAGAGCAATCTATGTGTAGAAACATTTAACCAAGTATTGCCAAAGGAAACACACCATTTTCCCGTCGACGTTGGGTTAAAATACATCTGTGTAGGCAAGATTTTAATCTTCCAAGTGCAATTAACAATATTTCTTAAGTAACACATATTACTATAAAAATATTGATAGTATTCTTAATCTGGTCAATTAAATAATATTTGCAAAAGTTTTTTTTTATTGACAATCATGACATCAACTGACACCAAAAATATCCTTATAATATATTCCTTACAAGTGTCCAGTAAGCAATATTCCACAACATATACTTTTTTTCTACCACAGGAAAATCAGGATCACATGAAATTCTGATCAAAAGGAAAAAAAATCAAAATCTCATTTCAAACATTCCATGCTGTCTGCAACAAAATTGGGAGAGCTGTGCCAATTTCACAAACCCATCTATTTAATTCAAAATGGTTAGTATTCGTCTTAATCATTCTGCAAATAAAGAAATAACCATATTTATTGATACAAACAGCATTAATCAGCACAGTTCAGACATTTGAGACCATGTGGAGTAGACATCAGAAACCACTTTCTCCAGTTTGCCTTTATTGTATCAAAATATATCTAAGATTAGATATCAGATATGAAGCCATCAAATCCAAGTATAAAATACCAAAATGAAAACTGTAGATATCTTCACCCAATAGCATCAGTATTCTGAACATAATATGCCATTTCAAGGACATCAGAGAAACTGGACTTATAACAATGTACATAAATAAATATTTTATTCAACATAAAATGTATCCATTCCATTCTCAAAATAATTCCCCGTTATTTTGCAACCATGCAAAACAAACAAAATCACAGGAAGTCAATTTCTTTCAGTAAAGGCTTCATGCAACAATACTGCCCACAAATACTGACGATGAAAACCAAGTTGAACATTTAAAATAATTTTATATTGTAATGTAAAGAGAAAATGAAAATATCCATGATTTTACCATGGGGCATGAAAGAAAAATATTTTTGTACTTAGATAACTCAAAAAAGTAGATTAGATTAACTATTGCATTCTTTCATTAAACAAATAAAAAATCAATTAAACAAAAACACTTGGAATGAAATTCTAATTTAAGGAAAGGGAATTGCCAAATATACTAGGGACTTTGGTTAAAGCAGCAACATCTTCCATATACATCATCAAACAAACTGTACATTAATATCTAAATATGTGATGTGTTGGGATCTGTTTATCCTCTATAAACTAATTATACACTCTCTGAAATGATGGACAAGTGCAAAGGTGTCTCATATTCCTTGGCAGTTTCTCCTTAAACTAATGTTAGAAGCTTCGACCAATTTAACCCATATTAACAGGCCTGAATTTTATAAGCCAACTTCCAACAGCAGCTATTCAAGAAGAAACACTTGTTATATAAAATGATGTCCCTGAGGAAGGGCATGATGCTGAACAGGTCATGATAATCAGGCTGTTGTTGGATAAATGGTGAAAAACATGATAGCTAAACACAAACAACAGAATATGGAAAATAGGTTGCAATGTGACATGTGCATATTGTACTGGCTCCTGGACATGTGTGAGCAGGGTGCACAATGTGGCATTTTAAACTTTCCTGTATGTTAACATCATTTGGTTGTAAGTTGATTTTAACATACTGTTTATAAAAGAAAGTGGCTGACTTGCAAAATAAGAAAACCACTATATATTTTTCAATGTAAATTGCAAGCTCTCATGATACACTAAAATGTTATTTTACACATGCCTCTTGCAGTATATCAATCACAATTTCTTTTGAAATAAAATTAGTGTTATTTATGAAACCTTTAGAAAGACCTAATACCTATGCATATGAACACTATTTTTAGGGCCTGCCAATGCTTATATAACTTCCTTTTCATATTAATTCCCTCCCCCCTCCCACCCACCAATCAAAAATTTGGAACCTTGGATACCATATCTTCTAAACTACATCTGTGGCATCTTACTTAATCACGGTTCTTCCTCTTGCTCTGTGCCTCCTGGAAAAAATACAATGCTAGTTGAATGTCCGTAACTCCTGGATACAGAATCACAGCAAATTCACTTTCTTACTTATTTGAAATTATTACTCTATTTGTATATAATACTTTTGTACATAATACAACTGCTTTAAGCAGTTGTGCATGTTTATTAATTTATGTCAGTTATCCAATATGTTTCATGTGATGCATATCTAAGAAAATACCTTGTCTGTGAGGATAATGAGAAGGCGCTTGAACACTGCAACGAAATCAATGAAGAGTTCCACACTGTGCATCACATAGTCCTTGTCTCCTCGTCGTGCTTTCTCAACAATGAGTTGAGTGTCATAAACTATGAAGCCACACATGACTGCTAGCCCAATGTACAAATTTGCCTGAAAATTTTCCAAGAAGTTGTTATTAATCTATAAAAGACATTTTACTGATTACCCATGGATGAAATTTTAAGAACAATCTTAGGAAACTCTTTACTACAGGGCAGGAATAATTTCCAAGCACAGACTATAAATACATTTCAGAGAAAATAATTACTCTTACCATAAATTTTCTTTCAACTGTATGACTAATTTACAAAACAAATTTATAGGGTAATTTCGGGGCTCAATCATTTCATGTAGTAGGAAATTTAACAATCACGTCATTTTTATAGATATCGTGCTTTTCTAAAACACATTATCTTCATTGTTGCACTCACCTGGAAGAGGAGTCGAGAGCCAAAGAAGAAGTTAAGCATGGAGAGCCAGAAGAGAGTTGACAATGCTGACATCAGTGTACCTCCAAGGTAGAGGTAATGGCCACGAGGAGCATAAAGAGCTGACAGGGAGAAGCAGGCAAATACCACACTTGTGCCGAGCAGAGCTTGCAAAACCTGCAAAAAATAATGGTATAACCTTCAGAATAATCAGTACATAATTTGGAACACAATAATAAAAAAATGCAAAGTAAATTTAGTTAAACATACAAATGTTTAAAAACCTGGCTACTACTAGTAATAATATTAACAATGAGTAAATATACAAACAAAATATAATATAAAACTATCTTACTAATATATACTGCAAATTCGAACTCTTTAGGCCCTTTCTAGTTTCCCTGGTCTCAAAACCCAGACAGTTGGACCAGTAAGCATATTCCAGTACTTCAATATGATGGCTCAAGTCTCTTTTGGCATTAATCAAAAGAATGAACATTATGTGAAAGCTTGAGAAAAGTTTTGAAATTGAAGCCTAGAAGTTGCTTATAGTAAATCATATTAAAAATATCACTTGACTATAGTATGGGTGCTGAATACTGTAGATGCTGACAACATAGAACTTGCAGTCCTTCCATTCTATTTTGTTTTAATTGCAAAAGAAAATGGGGGGAATAATAAAAATAAAATATGAACATATATTTGTATATCTTTAATATGCACCTA
>NW_020871007.1:539760-542260 GCF_003789085.1 Penaeus vannamei | reverse complement strand
ATCCATACCGTAAAGATTAACTAGTCTTTGTTACATATGCCACCATCCATGGGCACTACTACGAATATGCAACCATCGCTGTATAAACCTAACCCTCCCCCCCAGATCCCCATCCATAGCTGGGTACTCTGCCTTGCCCCACCACTGTGGCATTAATCTTCAAGCAGCATTTGCTGCAAAATGTTTTCTTTATTTCTGACGTTCTTGTTTGTCTGCACTCATTATTTTATATATCAGTGAATATGGTTTTTCCTCTCTTTATGACTCTCCTCAGATTTTCCTGAACTTAGAGGGATCATTACAAATATATACAAGTGTTTTTTATCGAAATCTCAAAGATTTGGGGTAACCAGGGGAAGTATTTCTGGACTAGTAACTGACATCTTTGTAACTGTGGATATGGAGCCATCTGTTTGCACTACAATAACAGATTAAGAGTAAATAATGGTACAGGCAGTACTGATATATATGCATATGCACTAATGGTGTCAAAAGGTCAAATGTGTCTTCATCATTAGGGTCTAACTTCATACATTCACCAAAACTAACAATCTTTTTCCATACATATTCTGGCACAACAGTGACCTAGTTCATGTAACTGTTTACAAAACAACTCTAAAAGTATTTACACTTGCCAATAACCTTTGCATTGTGTTGTACTGCTCCTAAATTTATTAGCCCAGTAAAAGGGGTTAAATATAGAGGGCAAGAGCAAGGTCTGCTGTCCTCTGCTCCAGTATGGAAAGCAATGTGCACTGGTCAATTGGAGCACAAAATGGTGGAAAGAAATGATATATCTATATTTCTATATCTATACATGATATATCTATATATCAATATCTATACTATATACATCTATATATCAAATCTATATCTATATATAATATATCTATATATCTACCAATCTATTTATGGTAATTCTTTACAGTATGGATGCACTTGGCAGAGACTAAGTCCCCAACTCCATATCACAAAATTCATTTATCTATCCAAGTTGCCATAACTGGGTGAGCCTGGAGGGTTGATGGCAGTTCTGCCTCCCAACATCCCCCGGGAAACACTGTCTTCACCTCAGTATGCACTGGAAGATAGAGATGACACTTGAGAACACCATATGGACTCAGGCGCTTTCAGTGATCTTTTCCCTTAGTTTGTGGCATTCCCGTTCGTATGTGCAAATTATTTTCTTTATAGACTGTAACTTCTTGTCCTCTACAAGAATATTATATTCAATTTGCCAGAACTTGGTGCATCCATACCATAAAGATTACCCATATGTATTATATAGACTATATATTATATTCAATAGAACATATATTATATATATATATATATATATATAATATATATATATATATATATATATATATATATATATATATATATATATATATATATATATATGCACCTCTGGCATATGTGGGTGACTAAGCCACCCAGTGCACATCCACTGGTGCACACCAATTGTTGACATTTATGCTGTCTGGTGCCCAGAAAACTTAATTTCCATGCTGACCTCTACTGGACCAAGGGATGGTCCTTATGGTGCGTTCGGAACTGCTCGTCTATCTTGTCCAGACCAGTTGGACAAGATGTTTTGACCGTTCGAACCTCCACTTCTCGTCCGGACAAGTAGTCTAGCTCATCCAACTTGCCCTTCTGCGAAGGTGGCCGAGCAGGACGAGATGACGTCACAATAGATTTTATATGTAAACATTGACAGTTGCAGGTAACCACAAGATATTGGTGGGTAATTTTATGACCCTTTATTGGTCTTATCAAGTATAATAAAAAAGTGAATGTTAACATTCAAGCCAGTTACATTCTGGGCAGAAAGGGTCTTAGAGGTTCCGAACGCGGCCCACTTGTCCTGCTGGTCCTGGAGAAGATCTCTGGACAAGCAAGACGCGCAGTTCCGAATGCAGCATTACAATCATTTGACAATGTGCAACAAGTGAGACGGCTATTTTTTATTAGGCTTCTTGTAAGAACTCAAAGAAGCTTCAAGCAGATCTAGATTAAACAGAACCATATGAAATTTAAAGACAACAGTTCTGTTTTGGAAGCCTCTTCAGCCATCTCTCAAAAAGTCACCCAGATTCTTTTTTTGACAGTACATATGACAGGCAGTCCCCAAGCACTATCTTAACGAAATATCCGTATGAGTTGGTTTATTTACCACTGCTGGGTCAAGAATTCACTTGCTGCATAGATTTGCAGTTTGATTTGTGCTTCAATTTACTCTGCATATATTACTTTTCATACTTATTAGCATTGCCTTCTGTGTTCTTATGGGACATTTTTTTTTTTTTCTATTTCTTTGTCTGTCATATTCTAATCAACTCTCCTGAACCAAGTTCTACACATGCCTGAAGGATTTTAATTCGCACGCAATGGTAAAAATCACTGAGGTCACGTCACCGCTGGGTCACTGACTGATGTCACGTACTCTTCACGACATCCCTCTCCTAGTAATTCGATGGCAAGGCCTAGCAAAATC
>NW_020871007.1:527260-529760 GCF_003789085.1 Penaeus vannamei | reverse complement strand
AGGATATTGGTTAGGTGGATAAGGATATTGTGATGAAGGATAACCCGGGTAACCATGTGTAAATGGTGAGAAAGATCCAGGTCTGTAACCAGGGTAGGGATTAGGAGCAGGAGCCCCTGGCCGGTTTGTGATGCCAGGATTTGGAGCACCTGTTAAGACTCCGCTAGGGACAGGGATTGGTCCAGGAGGGCCAGGTAACGGGGGTGGCGCTGGAGGATACACTGGCTCACCGACAGAAGCCTCAAATTGCTGGTTCTGCCCGGAAACCCTCTGGGACAACGAGACTTGGAATCCAGTGCCGGAACTCTGAGGATTCGGAAGGTTAATAATGGATGCTGAAACTGGCGATTGGGTAGCTGGGGGCCTTGAAGTCGATTCTTCATTGAAATTTTCCTGTAGTGCAACCAGCAGCTGAAGGGCGTCCTGTAACTGTTGGCGTGTTGGACCACTGCGAGTCGTGGAGGTGATGGGAGGCACAGTGGTACCACCTTGAGACATTAACAGACTAAGACGATCGATAGCCTGTGGAGGAGGCGGTGTCGTCGTGGTTGGTCGTCGCGGAAAGCCTAAAGGATTGTTGGAGCTCGTTCTGCTGGGGATTGGTCGGAAAAATGGCCTGTTAGGGCGGGGCCGTAAGTTATTACCTATACTTTGTCTTATGCTATTATTAGCATCTGGTCTTGGACGGGGCCTTAGAGCAGGTCGCCGAGGTGGTGGTCGGAGAGTGGAACGCGAGGCTGCCTCAGGAACGGACTCTTGCACCTCTTGGCCTTCTGTTGACACCAGGACGGCGCCCGGAATTTTTGAGATGTCGAGCGAAACTTCGATATTTGGGGGCGAATTTTCTGCTCTCCCCCTTATTGGTGCCTGTGCTTGGTATGCTGGGTAATCGTAATAATTGTAATTATCATAGTAGTAATAGTCATCGTAAGTGTAGTAGTCTGAATCAATTATTTGTTGTGGATGACTACCGAAATGAATGTCCTCATTCTGAGTCTCTGTAGTGACATATGCTGGTATGGTTGAAAACAACTCCGCATGATTATTAATTGTTGGAGCTCCCTGATCACTATCCTCATTAGAATTATCCTTATTTCTGCTGACTATACTGACACTGATATCATAATGCGATTCGGCACTGACATCTGAGTCAGCACTGGAAGATGCATTTTGATAATGCGAAGCAAAGGACGGTGGTCGTTGTCCTGGCTGTAAGCGTTCTGTGCTCGAGTATATCTGGGGGCTGTCCTCCTCAAGAGTTCCCTGAGAAAACGAAGCCAAGCCCTGATGCATCCAAGGAGCTTCTGTATCTGCTTGACTGGAAATATCAAAGTCCTGATGAATGCTCGAGATATTAGTCCACTTCTTTGAAAAGTTCATGCCTATGTGCCCCTTGTTAGACAGTGGCGTCTCGCTTGGGCTCTGAGTGGTGAGTGACTGATGCATTGAGAGTATCATTTCTAGTGCACTCTGCGACAGAGACGTTCCATTCCCGCTGTCTTTTTGTTCGTGCATTTGCCAAACACTGGACGATTGGGACTTCAAATCTTGTTCATCTAAGGATAACGGCGACTGAGAATCCTGCATAGCTGATACTCTGGATAAAAACGGATGATTTGAGTCCTGGGATAAGTGGGTTGGAACACTCAGAGAAGCAGTAGTAGGTACCTCAGTTTCGAGTTCGATTGGCATTTTCGCATTTTCTATTTTTTTATCCATAACTGGAGTTTCTAAATCATGATACAAAGATCCATGAGACGGAATACTATTTAGTTTATCAATGATATCTTCCTGTGGTTTTGATGGAAGAGGCAATGATGATAAAAGTGACGGGTGTATTGACGGTTCTAATCCAACAGAAATGAGATTCGCCGTGGAAGATGTAGATGGGGACAAAAAAGAGAACATAGTTGAGAACTCTTCTGGACGTGAAAACAGTGAAGAAACAGTCTGGGATTGTTGATGACTGTTAGATACTTCTGTGATTTGAGGAGACTGAATCGTACCCACTGGAGCGTGCATGGAGAACAGAGACGGGTGGAAAAGACTATCCTTCACTGTTAAAAGTGGCTGGACTTTCAATGGCTCCGATGGAGTTTCTTGGAGTTGAACGGAGAGAGTAGGAGTTCGGATGAGAGATATTTGCTGACCATATTCAGAAGACATATCATTTAAAGTTGGGACATTGTGAAGCGCAAACCCTGTAGAGGATGGCTTTGGGGTAAAGTCTTCATCAACAGGGACGAGAAAGCCCCTTTGAGGAGGATGTCTTAAACTGAAATAATTTCCTAAGTGAAGGGGTGAAGTCTCGATGATATTTACTGTCTTAGTCTGCGTGAAAGAAAGCTTTTCTTGCTCTTCACCTGGATTTGTTTGTTCATTCGTCTTGAGTAAATCATCGTCAAATGGTTCAGACTCGTCAGGATTAACTACCCAGTCAGTAATAGGTAAGGGACGTTGTGTTGTTGCATCACTAGTGCTTTGCGTTCTGTTGTTATGA
>NW_020871007.1:517260-522260 GCF_003789085.1 Penaeus vannamei | reverse complement strand
TATATATATATATATATATATATATTACATACACACACACACACACACACACAATATATATATATATATATATATATAATATAATATATATATATATATATATATATATATATATATATATATATATGTACACACACAACACACACACACACACACACACACACACACACACACACACACACACACACATATATATATATATATATATATATATATATATATATATACATATATTACATACATACATACATATATATAATATATAATATGTATGTATATATATGTATATATATATATATATATACACATATATATGTATGTATGTGTATATGCACACACACACACACACACACACACCTTACGACTTATTTTCATTTCTTATTGTGTTTTTCCTTTCACACACACACACACATACAGAGAGGGGGGGAGCATGAGAGGTAGATAGATAGATAACGAGAGAGGGAGGAGAGGAAGAGAGAGGAGATTATTATAAGATCGTCACGTGCAAGAGCGACACTCGACTCAGCATCGTATTTAGCAAATTAAAACATAGGTAATTGACACAAATGGCATTACCAACAAATACTAAGTAATTGAGAGTTTGCTTTCTCATTGTTAAATACACGAAACTTGCCAAAGTACAAGCCCAAGCCACCGCCAGAAATTTACCTAGTGACAAGCAGAATGCGTTAGTTATTTATACTCCCAGGCTGTGAATACCTGGCCGCAAACAAGCCACGTCAGGTGACAACAGCGTCCACTCTTTACTCCTCAGATTTGCGAATCACATTGTCAACAGCGTCTTTTACTGTTTGCCGAAGCCGTGTTTACATGGTTAGCTGCCTATTTCATTAAAGCTTTCTATTTTTGTCTGCTAAGGTTCAGCAACCTAATCTTGTAAAGATAAAAAAGTACATACATTTGTACTCCAAGCACCAGCTTTTGTTCGTCACAACGAAACCTTTATCTTTTACTTTCTATTTGCTGCATACACGACGCTATGTGTAAAATCGTATCGTCAAGAAGAGCATGTGGAATAACAACTTCACTCTCTTTACGCCGTCCGTTTTCCTCACTCTCGCTCCCCTCCCGCTTTCCTCCCTAATATTCGGAAAAAAACAAGTGGTTCCAACACGCTTGTTTTCACTCATAAAATGGTGCGAGTAGCAGAGAGAAATTGAAATAACCCAAATCCGATTTCATTGTAAGTATTCTGATGAAATTTCACTTCGCAGCATGACTAGCTATAGATTTCGAAAAAAAGTAAAGGAAAAAGAGACATTACAAAGTAGTGCAGTTCCTGACAACAGCACTACTGGGTCAGCCACGCCATGCGGAGAAAGTTGCTGACGACTTCCTCGTGTTTAGGAGGGAGGAGAGGGAGAGAGAGAGGGGGGGAAGGGCGGTCAAAAAGGTGCGTAAGTACTCACTTCCCTCCGTCAATATCACTGTTGATGCGTCATTGCTGGATGATATATATAGACAAGTATATGTATTTGCGTATCCCTCTGTATTTTGCGCAGAACTTTTTCTTCGAGGAATGCGGTATCAAGAAAGGGGAGAGAAGTGAGTATTGATTAATATTTATGGTTGGCTTGTTAACTTACACGGTCTGATATCACTGGAAATAAAAACAATAATCAAGTAATTGTGCGTGAACAACGAATTCCATGGCAGAGTCGAGACCTCAAAAATACCGAAAACGAACTTGGAGAAACACAATATATTCAATAACCTGTTTGCCTCTCTCTCCCATATAAAGCGAATGTGAGTGCATATGAGTGAGAAGCTGGGTTGGTGTCTGTCTATCTGTATATACATGGCTGTTACTTCTTTCCACTCTCGTATACCGACCCCCCTTTCTTTTCTCTCCTTAGTGATAATGCAATGTATTATTTATGCTATTAGACTTTTCCATAATCACAAGATGACATGTCTTGAAGTTTACAAACATCTGTCTCTCTGAACATTTTCTTCTTTTTCTGCTTGTAGACTGAAACTCAGCATCTAATTTTCTTGTTTTTGCATGTTGTACCGTCAAGCAAAGCATATATATATATGTATGTGTATATATATAAATGTGTATGTGTGTGTGTGTCTGTGCGTAAAATCTACAGTAAATGTTAAACATACTTAACATATAGGTCTTTCCAAGGATTGATAATTTTCAGTTTAACACGGAAAAAATGCTTTCGTACTGAATAAGTGTTATGATGTTCAAAACAGCATAAGCTATTTAAATGTCTAGTATAAATATATGCAGAAACAGTAATTGTATTTGTATTGTTCAACGGTAATATACGTATATCATTGCAAAAGAAAATGCAGTCATTGCTGCTCATACATGACAATCTGTGTCGAGTTTCTACAAAAGAACACAAACACAGTGAAATAAAATAAAAAGATGAAAAAGGTGCCACATTTTATTATTTTCACTACTATTTGCCATAGGTGCTCAAATAATGTTCTAACAGATAATAAATATGGAACAGATATGCTCCCGGTCACTCACACGCCGGAAAAAATAGCGGTCTGCAAAATCAGACAGGTTGAGCAACACAGACACATGTCATGCAACACTTTGAACTCTTGAGCAAAGAGCAAGGTATGGGTCAGTGCCAGCGACAGTGATGTGACATCAACGGCCCCGCGCCTTGGTTTACGCTGTATTTGAGCGGTTGCATGTCAGCGGGGAAAGCATTGTGCGGGTGAAGGAGGAAATGTGAACACTCACTATATAACATACAGACACCTGGCTAATACCTTGAAATAAAACAAGTATTTACATAAAAGTGCGTGTGCACACATTAAATGCATATATGAATAATATATACATACATACATATATATATATATATATATATATATATAATATTAATTATATACATACATACATATATATATATATATATATATATACACACACACACACACACACACACACACACACACACACACACATATATATATATATAATATACATATATATATATTAATATATATATATATATATATATATATATATATATATATATAATATATATATACACACACACACACACACACACACACACACACACACACACACACATATATATATATATATATTAATATATATGTATATATATAATATATATATATATATATGTATGTATATATATATATATATATTATATATATACATACATACATATATATATATATATATAATATATATATATATATATATATACTAATATATATATATATATATATATGTATATATATATATATATATGTGATATATATATATATATATATGTATATATATATATATATATATATATATATAATATATTATATATATATATACACACATACATATGAACTTATACACATACATACACACATATATGCATATATACATACAAATATGCAGTCGTTTATAACTCTTCAACGTTATAAGCATAGAACCGGCACATATAAAGCGTGTTTGGTTGATCAAGGAAGCTTCCAACGCGTTCGAGTTTTCCCAAAGTTCTGGCTTGGTAATGTATTTATTGTATATTGTTTTGTGTAGTTCAATAAACAAGAAAGAAGCGCAGGGAATCTTAAAATCACCAGACATTAACCCTACGTACTGTATCTGTAATATAACATTCATTCGTTTATGATGGTGTGTAGTCCAATATTATTATTTAGATTCGTTTTCTCTATCATCTGATGTTTAGAGAACGGCAGAAATGCTGCTACGGAAAATTTGCCAGCCCTGTTTGTGAGGCCCGTTCCTGTTTTGCTGCGAGCCTTCGGAGTCATCGGACAAGCAAACAACCTAAAGAGAGTGATAGGCGGCAAGACTGTAGTTTTTATGTACTCGTGTGTCTCATTGCAAAATAGACTTTAACAATATAAATTAAAATGAACGTAAAACTCATTTAACCATTAAGAGATTAAATCAAACAGAGGCTGTTTATAGAAAGATAAAATATGTATAGATACAAAACAAATAAAAATGTTCCAGGTAGCCCCACAAAATGTTCTCAGATGGTGCCCAACTGGAGGTGCTGCGCTGGTAACAGCGAGGACTCGCCAAGTTTGGAGTACCTCACATCCACTACACTATCGTGGGTGGCGCTCATTTTCTACTGATTTTGATAATTTTCGGTCGTTTGATTTATAATTAATAACTAACAACTTATATTTATTGCTATTCCCTAACGTTACATCAATAAAACAGCAATTAATAAATGAATAAAATTCAGAGACAAAATCAGATTCGTCAATCGAGTACGATTCCGAGGAATGGGGGATGCGTCTTACCTTAGGCAACAGCATAGAAACGTTGGCAGAGTTGCTGTCGCGACCGACTTCGGGTATTAAGAGATTTCTATCGATATCTACTAAGGAATTATAGCAGGAAGATATGATGTAATTAATGAATGAGCATAATGCAATTATACTATTTTCATTATGACCATCACTGTCGTTGTATTACCATTGCTATTATCAATTATTAATATTAATATCCTTTATTATCATTATATTATCATTCATCATTATAATGGTTAATATCATAACTATATGAATTACCGCTAGCATGGTAGGAATGTGGAAGTCAACCAAGTAACTAATGCAAATACAGTGAAGTAGTTGTTTTTAGGACAATTGAGTTATAACCCATAACTCTAGCATGTGGTGTGGTACCAGTTGCAAGCCATTCAAATCTCAATTACAGTATAATCACACTATTTATTTTACATGTAAAAAAAAATTGGTGCCAGTGTACCCTCCCGGTGTTAGTTGTTTTTATTCAAGCGGTTCGATACTTTGACCCAATGGGTTTTCATATACTTGGCAAAACCGATGCTCTCCTCACAGACTTGAAATAATTTCAGGTATTCAGGTCTGGTCTTTTTTCGTCCTTTTTGCCGAAATCGAGTTAAATACATTTCCAAGGCGTTTCAGGACCTCCACTTCTCTCCAGAAAATTTCAAGGCCCGATCACTGGTTTTTAGGTGGTA
>NW_020871007.1:499760-509760 GCF_003789085.1 Penaeus vannamei | reverse complement strand
GTATAGTGTACGTACTTCTTTCTGATATTCAAGATGTGATAAGTAATAGCAGCATCATTTGAGATATGAAAGAAAATTTACAAAAGGCCTTACAATTGATTAACACTTTCAGTGAAAATAGCCAACTTTTTAAATTGCACCCAAAATTCAAGTATTGGATGCTAAAAGGGTGGAAACAATTTCATTTCAGGTATGAAATATTAAAAACTATGAAACATTCCCTCATGACTTTTCAATCCTATTAGGAACTTAATTAACCCTATTAGGTTGATAAAAGTGAACACAAACATTTTTTAAGTCTTGGCTTTGTAATTTGCAATGGAATCATGAAAATAAAAGTCAGTTAAATCCAATTCAAATTCAAAATAAACTATATACAATATATGAAAACCATTATAAATTATTTGAAACTAATATGTGCTGCCCAAAGTAAGAGCTGTGCTATACATCCACACTTTTGCATTACAATCAATTTGTGTCATTAACTCTACCCTTTAATAACTTAAAAAAAAATACTTAGCAAGCAAGAAAAAATGCACCTGATCTCATTATAAGGTGGTGCAGAATTAAGCTTACTTGTGAATATGTCAGAGGAACCATCACAACCTATAATGTAAATCTCAAAAGAATATACAATAAAATGTCATTCTAAAGAAAAAAGTCTAATATGGAACTTCAAAGCAGATGTTTGACATGCAGTGGCTCATTAATTTTGAAGGGTTTCCTCCTCTATATACATCAGATTTTTAAATGATGACTGATCCAGAAAAGGTCCAGCTAATCAGGAAAATGGGAACTGACAATATACAGCATCTACATTTAAGGTCATCTTTCACAGCTGAAAAACCTGAAGTCTGCATACCATAACAACCATCCTACATAATTCAATACCATATACAGTTACTGGGCCATACCTTTTACAAATAGTTACCAAACTTTTACACGCAATATATCAAAGATGCTAATCCAAAACGAGGAAAATCATACACATTAGAAATGAGGAAAACAAAGTATATGACTGGACAAGAAATGGAAGAAGATATTATAATCTGGTATAATTATATCACCATAACCGACATCTTTCCATTTTTAAACACCTACAACCTAGCTCATAAAAAGGCTTGAATGGAATATACAAAAAATTATTTATACTTTATTACTATATATATATTATATATATATATATATATATATATATATATATATATATATATATATATATATATATATATATATATATTATATATTAATATATATATATAAATATTAATATATATATTATATTATAATATATATAAATACCTATATATATAATATATATATATATAATATAGTATATATATATTATATATATAATATATTAATATATATAAATAAATATAAATATATATACTATAATAATATTATAATTTATATTAAATAAATTATATATATATATATATATAGAATATGTATACATAAATATTCTAAAACTCACTCACTCTCATACATAAATACATATATATATAATATACGCGTGAGTGAGTGGGGACACAAAAATAAATATATATAACCACTACCCTATCATACACACTCACCTCACGAAATCAATAGCTATCTCACACACACACACGCAGTCTATATATATATATATGAATCCAGCTACCTATATATATTATGATGCAGTAAATATACTCACATATATATGATACATAAATATATTATGCCATCGAGTAGTTACGTTATATGTATAAACATAATACATACAATCATTATAGTCGTGGAGTGTGTCATAGTAGCGTGAGAGAGTAGTGGAGAAGTAGCACACTCACTACTGTCTCATACAATATACCATTCTCACACACTACACTACACGTAGTGGATTCAGTATACGTGTTATATTATATTATAATATAGTATCTACTCATCGTATACACATAGCTATATTAAATACTATCTCTTATAATTATTACTATACAAAAAATACAAAAAAAATAAATATATATCATATATTATATTGATGAACAAGTGATTACCTCACTATATTGAATATATCGGGGGTAGATCTATATATTATTCATTTAGTATTATATATTATATTATATATATATATTTATATATATATACATATATATATATAGTAGTATTGAGAGTGAGCCTTATATATATATTATGGGTAATAGTATTTTTGATAGGTTATCCTCATAGTTAACTCACTTATATGAGTCTACCACTTACTTATATGGTAGAGTCGGGCCTATGAGTTCACTCTATATAATTATGATAGTTCACCCCTATTATCCGCTACGTTATAATTATATTTTCCCTTACTTCCCTACCTAGTAATAAACTACTGGCCAACGCCAAGTTCGCTATGATGAAGCTATATAATATATGCTCACTCTATATGCAGATTACTATCATATGCCTCACTATCTAATAGTCCTCACTGATCTATCCTGAGTGCTATTCGTAGGCTATCTGATCCGGAGTGATATATTTAATATAATATATAAGAACCTCACATATTTATACTACCCGTGGACTCACTCACTCTCACTAGATAGACTAGCATAGATAGATGAGCACTCACAATACTAGGTTATCACAACATAGTAGTCACTTCATTGATTATTTACATATTATATGGGTCTACTATTGTCATATCACTATTTCATATATATATATCAAATAATCTAGATATTCACTTGACCGCCCTTATTACTTATCCTTTGATAAATCAGTTACAGAGTATAAATTTATGTATATGTATGCTATATATTATATCTTATATAATATAGGTAGCTACCCGTCACTCACTCACCACCTACTGATTTGTACTACGCGACCTGATATCTCACTCGCGACTAGGATTGTAATAGCCCGTATATGCACTTACAGCTTATTATAACTCATAGTGATTTTATAGTATAGTATATACATATATATACTTATTATATACTATACCCTACATACTATTACTTATATAGGTATATTATATATATCCTAACACACGTATGATCATCGTGAGTGAAATGATATATGTAAGTATATAGCTATACGGATATTAGTAGTTATTAGTATATATAGATATTACTCACTATATAAGAGAGAGTGAGAGTAGTGTAGAGAGTAGTACTATACACACTTCACCTGTTAGTACTCACTAGGTGGCATATGATAGATGAATATATATGAATATATATATATATAGATGCTATATATATTTACATATCATGATATAAAATATAAACACCGGCTCAATACCCATCGCTCACTACTACTTACTACTCTACTTAGCTGATAAAGCTCACTACAACTCAGTAGTATGATGTGATAAGCAGTAGGTTATGAAAATAAATATTTATGAATTGCCTTGTATTATTTAGCGTATATATATAAACCTCAACTAGTTAGTAGGTAGGCCTTGGCAGCCCCGCCGGTACCCGCGGGCCGGCGGCTGGCTGGGCCTGTACTTATGGAAAGCGCGCATGCGACACCTATAGCGCGCCTCACCCGCCTCCTACTACTCATTCTATTATATAGTTATAATCATACACGTAGTATACGCGGCGTGCGCGTAATTATATAATATAACTCAGGCCGACTTGAGTATAGATATATATATATACAGTATATATAAAAATATAGTATAGCATACTATATGTATATATTATTATAAGTATAGATATATATATAGAGGATATAAAGGTGTATCACCTGTTATATATACTGAGTCCCTCACTACATAGTAAATATAAAATGATAAGTATATATAGGTAACCAAAGGTCATATTAGTAAGATAGGTACATATAGTGATATACTATAAGATAGGTGAATAGTACTATTGGCAGGGCGTGCGAGGTTAGTATATATACTATCATATCTACTCACATTAGTTAGTATATTCCCCCTCACTAGTGGGCGTAGTATAGTATAGTACTCAGAATATTACGTAGGTCCACTACATATGATATCCCCCTATATGACTATGTACGTATGAGTCATATATATAGTGTGATATGGGGCTAGTTAGCGGTCTCTCACACTACTATAGGGTCACTACGTGACTCAGTAACTAGTAAGGTAGTGTATAAGGTAGGGGTAATAGGTATACTACTATACAACTAGTGACATAGCGATATGGCATAATGACGTGATATAGTAGGTATGATATTCTATATAGTTATAGGCTCACTCACTCACTCGCGTATATAATTTATATCATGGTATATATCATAGTCACTATAGGGCCGTACTCATATGTATGGTGATTATATTATAGCCGGTTCGGGTATAGTAGGATGAGACAGCCGGGGCGGATACGCCATACATGATATGATATACATATGCCCACTACTATCACTATAGTATACAATTGGTGAGTACGTACTATATATACAATACTCACCTGATCATACATAGCGTACGTTACGGTCTAGTACCCTCACTACTACTAGGTCACTACTCACTCACTACTAGCCGTCTAGGTATGACCGGCACGTGAGTGAGCAGATTGCTATAAGTCAATCACTCACGTATACGTAGGCTGAGTATAGTAGTCAGTAGTACTACCTATATCCCTATCATATCTACTTACTCATCCTTATAGAGATATATGCCCCGTCCATGAGTCAGTCATATAGCTCACCTACGCACCTACGTAGCTAGATATGGATCAAAGGTAGTATGGTATATTATACATACAGGTACCTATAGTGTGAGTACCCACGGGATACCCTATAGTAATATAGTATACCGTGTCCCTATGTACCTACCTCAGTGAGTAGTAGAGCCGATATACACGGTACTCACCGTGCCGTACTCACAAGTATACTATTAACAGGATAAATCGTAGTATGAGCATGGATATACTTATGATCACTATACCTCAGGTCATATACACGACCTATAACAGGGTATTAAACACCATAACCTTACATATAATGGTAGTATACCAACGTACCCTACGCACTCACTCACCACTCACTCCACCACTATTTAAGTAGGCTAATATAAGGATCACATATATATATTATGTATATATATGTTATTATATAATGGTGTAGCCGCGACACCCTACGTACTAATAGCCTCATATATATGACTATATATACCCGGTACTCAATATAACCGCTCATATATATATATATATGTAGATGGACCTAATACTATACTGCCCCGCCCTATATACTACTTATACTGTGAGTAGTATACTATGTAGGCTGGTACTGTAAGTATATATATATAGTATATACTTATGTATGCAGCTATATGATGAAGTTATATAGGTATAAATATATGTGAGTACCTACCATAATATATAATATTACCCTATATAATATATTATATATATTTATAAGCGTATACAGTAATAACATGATATGATCATGAGTCATCATAATATATATAATATATCCTGGGATCCACCGTAACTATATATACTATGGACTATACCCTTATATCACTGATATGAGCTATAATATATACAAATATATTATAGTATGAAATAATTATATATATATATATATATATACTATATATAGTATATATATATATTATATAATACTATATAATACATATATAACATGCTATATGAAACTATATACCATATTATATATATATTAATATATAGTAATACTATATAGGATTTATTACTGATATAACTGAATATATCCTACCTATACCTAGGCCTATATTTATCCATACCTACTATAGGATATTATTGATTATAGGTATATATACACTATATATATTTATTAAAATACTCATACAGTAATATATACCTATTATATATATATATACACATACACTACTTATATATAATATATATATATATAATATATATATATATTATATTTAATAATATATATATATTATATATACATATATAAACATGTATATAAATATATATTCATATTATATATATAAATAACTATATAATAGTATATATTATATTACTATCCTCTCACCTTATGCTTTATATATATAATATATATTTCTAGTATATATTTATTATATATATTATGCGTGACATATATGTTAATTTACTCATATATACTATATAAATCGCACATAATTAAACTATTCATCTCTAATCGTTATAATATAGTGTGGATACCTGTAGTGGGGCTGTGGCGTGGACAGATGAGCGATGGTGATTAATGCTGTGATGTGTGTGCTTGTGTGTGGTGTGTGTGTAAGTCTTAGTCCGTGATGTTTGTGGTTCGGCCTTGCTTACACTTGTCTAGTCATTCTACTACTAGTCACCTTATAGTATTTAGTATACTATAGAGCTACTTACTAATTGTTCCCTTATGATTATCTAATAACGTCCGGTGAGGTAGCTGAGTTGATATAGATGGTTGATGTTAAATTGTCTTATTTAGAGTCAGTATTAGTAACTTCCGTCCTGGAGCTCTTACTTATTACTATATAGTAGCGTTAGCTCTTACGTAGGGTGATATGATTATCGTCATGGGATGCTATCTATTCATACAGCCAGAAGAGTTGTCCCTCTCGCGCCACTAGCTGCCAGTATATACACCTCTTCTGGAGCTCTCCAACTTCTAGGACGACTCTCTCTTTGCAAGTGCCCTGACGCAAAGGGACTAGCGCGCCATTCTGCCGGGGCTTCGCCTCCTCAAGCATCACGGTGGTAATTATCTGCCACAGGACTCAGCGACCAAGTGGCCAGGTCCTCCCGCCTGTGTAGGCCCTCCTCCACCTAGGGCCCATTCTCATATTGAGACAGGATCATCCGTTATATATACACAATGCCACCACGGTGGCGTGCAGCCCTCCCTACTAGCTTGAGTTGTGCAATCATGGACTTGCTTGCAGCCAAATGAGTTAACTGGTCTGTTGGTACAGTCCTCATTCGCTCTGCACACCAATCGAGGCGACCTCGGCCTTTCCTCTTCTTGGACGTTCTGGCCAATGCTGCGCGAGATTCCGAGTACCCACAAATCTCCGGCTCCGCCCTAAGTATAATCTCTTTGACGGCCGGAGTCAGCGTATTCGCACTCCAAGCCCTCGCTCAGAGGTCCAGGCGGTTCTTCACTGAGCCATAGTAGTACCCCAAACTGGACCATCTCACGGTTCTCTTCCGCCGTCCACCCAAGCGAGCACCACCAGGCTTTTTGGTCCCTTCGTGCTCAGAGCGCGGTACATGTGGTCAATCCGCTTATATGCTGCTTGTTGCAAGTGAGAGTTCATACCCCTGCTGCCAGGCCAATTCCATTCTGCTGACAACTGGTCTGACAGCCCGAGTAGAACAACACTACCAGATGCAGCGAAATGCCAAAGCTCTCTGTGACTTCTCTAGACTCTCCTCACTCAAGCACATTTACTGAACTTAGAAACAGGTTCTCCTAGCAAGTCCCACAGCGATCGCGATTAGAGGCATCTTAGGTACATATAAGTCCAAGAGAACCTCTCCGAGCACACAGAGATTCGCGCCAACGTCGGCTCTCACGTCTCGCCTCCTGGCGCGTAAAGTGCCTCAGCACCACCACTAGGGTTTGTCGGCAACTAAGGTGAAGAAACAGGACTAAGACTCAGAACACGCTTGGAGTACTTGCTCCTAGAGTTGCTCCCATAATGATGCTGGACAGTAACACTGCCAGTACCAAGTCCATGCAAATGTGAAAAGGGTTGCACAATGAAGCAGCCTCACCTCACTCCTGAACAGCAAAATAAGTTCAACTGGCCCCCACACACTTTCCACAAATCCTTCGTTAAGAATATTCCTCCCAATCTCAGGCATTCTCCCTGAGTGATTTCCAACTTGAGCAGCCCACGCTCGTATACCGTATCTCGTAAACGCTTCCTCTGAGGGTCATGTTAGCCTGCAAAGCCCTTCTGTGAGCTGAGAACCGTTCGTGCCTGGGCAGCGAGTGCGTAGCAGCTGTGTCTGAGTGGCCGCCTCTTCTCTTACTCGGCTAATCTGCCTGCCCTCATACCAGTCCCATCGCTACCACAGCCCCCCCCCCCCCCTTCTGTATACACTCTCATGTATGCGTCGTAACTTATGCACGATCATATTACGATGTGCGATATATATAATATAGATGCAATAGAAGGGCTCGCACGTCCCGGAGTTGATTATGGGATCCAGTCATATACTGCCGTACTATATATAGTCATGAGCTTACTAGCATATACATTAGCCACATGTGTATTCTAACCTTATATATATTGGTAACTCTCGTGAACGCACTCACCTCACCGTGACTACTGTACGTCTTATTACTACCTCCCCTGTGTTCATATATACGGCTAGCATATCCCTGTGATACTATAATATACTTATGTTAATATATCGAGAGATATGTGAAGATAATCCTGAACCATATATATTAACTTCTACTATAATAATACCAAGCTCGCAATCGATAAGAAGATTAGAGCGAGTCGCCCCCTTTAATTATATAATCTCCCCACTTCCTTCTCTACCCATCTCACCTTTCCTGCGTGTATGATAGGGTATATTATATTATATATATATTATATATATTCAATACATAGTATTATCTACATAATGTATAGATATATACGTATATTTATATATAATATATATTCATATACATATGACCTCTCATTATACATATGTACATATAATCAAACATATGTTATATAAATATACATATGTATTATTTATACAATACATATATAATATAATAATATATATAGTATAATATATATATACTAATACTATATATATATTATATTATATATATATATATTATATATAGTGGTGTGTGTCCTTTGTGTGTATGTTGTGGTGTGTGTGTGTGGTGTGTGTGTGTGTGTGTGTGTAGTATGTGTGTGTGTGTGTGTGCTGTGTGTGTGCGTGCTACTAGTGTGTGTGTGTTGTGTGTTGCTGTGTTGTGTGTGTGATTGTTGTGGTTATAGTGTGTCGTGTGTGTGTGAATATGTGTGTTGTAGTAACTATAATATAATTATATATATATTATATATATATATATATATATATATATATATAATGGTGTGTGTGTGTGTGTGTGGTGTTGTGTGTGTGTGTTGTGTGTGTGTATATCATATATGATATATATAATATATACTATTATTGTCATGCCTGGATCCCGCAGCAGCGGTCATACAGTATGAGCTAGGGTACTCGAGATAGCAGTCGTTACGTGGCTTTTTCCGGGTATGTATATAGAGTATGTTACTCATTTAGTGACCTGAATGTTGATATGACTCAATAAGTATGAAATCAATTAATATACCCGGAATACATATATACTAGATAATATATAGGCCGTGATATCAATAGTGAGTGAGTAATGAGTAATATGAGTATTATGATATGTATGACACAAGCAACGGCACCAAGCACACACCACACACAGACGAGCACCACACACAACACAACACGAGCAACGCGAAGGCCACACACACACACGAACAAACCATACTCTCGATACGTAAAATACTCACTATAGTATATATAATAAATAAAGAAGCGGCTATATATAAATATGGAGTATACCCTATTAATACAATACATACAATACATACATTACATACATACATTAACATACATACATACGTAATGTATGTATAGTATGTATGTACTGCTTATCGTCCGCATAATGTCATGTACTGTATTTAATATGATATGTATGTAAGTATGTATTATAGGTACCTCACAATATATATAATAGGTTCATATACCTAGGTAACTCACCTACTCACCGCTATCATACTACATAACACTCACAGTCACAGTACATACACCCTATACCACCCTCATACGTTATACTAATATATAACTTATACATACTACATACTATACATACTACCAACTACTACTACTTCATCACTTATATACTATACATATTATAACATCACATATATTACTACATAATATATACATACATACATATAAATACATACAAAAGAACATACGATAGATTATACATACATACATATATACATACATATAACATATATCTAATAATATTATATTATATGGTATATTATACATATATA
>NW_020871007.1:472260-497260 GCF_003789085.1 Penaeus vannamei | reverse complement strand
TGACCTTTTCCCTGGAGTATTCTGATGGCTTCATTATCGTAAATAAAAGAGGGAATTATGGGTTTACTTCTGATAATTACAACTAATTATGTATCTAGCATCTCACAGCAAACTCTCATTGGCTAAATGTGGTGACGTCATTAGTTCCGCCCCCTTCTTGACCCTAACAATTTGAATATTTTAAAATAAGAGCTTTCCAGTACATTTCCCTTGAAAATGGTTCAGTAATAATAATGGAAAAAAAATAAATGAATAAAGGAAAAAAATAAAACTAACATCTAATATATACAATGGATAATCTGATGGGGGATTACCTTAGAAGTTGCCAACTAGTATTTTCATGAAGATGGAGTGCTTATACCTACCTATGGGTTCCTTGAACAAACCTTACACTTTTGAATTTAATGGGTCCAGTAGTTCCCTTCAGATGCCACTCTTCTGATTGATTTTCATTTTCAGGGTCATTTTGATAGATCCATGTTTCATTTCCAATGACAACCTTCAAAAAAATTATCTCCATTTGCCTCAACTTTATTCAAAATTGTCAATGAAAGGTCAGCCCTCTGATGCATTTATATATCTATATCCATATACATCTGTATCTATATCTATATCTATATCTATCTACATATATCTATATCTATCATCTATATGCATATATATATATATATATATATTATATATAATATATATATATATATATATATATATATATATATATAATATATATGTGTATATATATATATATATATATATATATATATATATATATATATATATATATATATATATATATATATATATATATATATTATGTATATATATATATATATATATATATATATATATATATATATATATTATATAATATATATATATATATATATAATATATATATATATATATATATATATATATATATATATATATATATATATATATATATATAATATATATATATGATAACAAATACATACATGCATGCATGCATATATATACATATAGATTTATACAGATGGATAGATATAAATACACATGAATATAGATATAGATAATCAAATATATATATATGAATATATATTATATATTTATTATATTAATATCCATATTAATATCCCTCTATATATTATGTATAGTTATATGTGTTTGTTATAGTATATTATAAATTATATATACTTTATTATGTATATATATGTTTATGTCAATGTATATAATATGTCATGTGGCGTCTGATGTGTGTGTAATCTAGTGATCCATAGTACATCTGTGAGTCTATTGACTGATGTGTGTGTGGTGTGTGTCTACAATATGTGTGTGTGCTGTGCGTGGTCTATATTTGCATATTGTATATATAAATGTATATATAAATGTATTTATATATATATAATTTATATAGATATAAAATATATATATATATATCATATATATATAAGATTGATGTATATGTATATTTATGTATATATATATATATATTACTATATATATATATATAATATATATACTATATATATATATATCGTATATATGTCATTATATATATGTGTATATATATGTATATATATATATACATATATATATATAGATATATATTATAGTAGTATATAGTATATATGTATATATATGTATACTATTATATATATGTGCATATATACATATATCTATGTATATAAAATACATATATATATAATACCATATAGTAATATATATAATATATATATATAGTATCTACCCGCCATATTATGATACAGTAGATATTACATTGAAATATGCTTTAATATACAAATAATCTGTGAGCAAATATATATTGTAATATATATAAATTAATAGTACTTAGGTAAGCATTACCACTATAGTGTAATATCATATATATATATATATATATATATATGTAATGTAATATATATAAGTATTATTAAATATATGTGCTATACATATATAGGTATACATTCTATATATATAAAGATTACCTATAAATATATATGGTATATATATATATTACATAATATATATATATATATATATATATATATATATATATATATTATATATATATATTATATATATATATATGTGTGTGTAGTATATATATATATGTATATATATATATATATATATATATATTATGCTATGTATATAGCATATAGTATAATATGTTATGATGATGTATGTATTGATAATAATATATTTGATATATATTATACATATTGTATATTCTGTGTGATGTATAGTTTATGTATATGTGATGACATATATAATATATCTACTTATTGATATATATAGGTGATTAAGTTACATTTATAATAAATCATAAAATATTACATTATATATAGATAACTATATGTGTGTGTATGTATGTATGTAGAATGTATATATGTATATATGTATATGCATATGTATATGTATTATGTATATGTATATATATGTATATTATATATATTAATATATATATATATATTATATATATAAATAATATATATATAGTATATTATCTAAGATACATTTATATATATATCTATATATGTGCACACACACACACACACACACACACACACACACACACACACACACACACACACACACACACACACACACACACACACACACACACACACACACACACACACACACACACACACACTCACACACACACAAATATATTACTGTAACAAGGCATTTGATACAATTTATTCTTTTTGTTTCCAAGACATGTTGTTTAGGTTATAGGATAAAGGCAGGTGTACAATTGCCTTACTGGAAACATCCAGTGAGTTGACTTCATAAAACCTGGGGAGTTCCACAGAGCACCTAAGAACCAAGAAAGAGAACAACAACTCTCACACTTCATCCCCATCCCTTTGTCATTACCACTGCCATAAACCAATGTAATATATGGCAGAGCTCCCATGAAGGGACAAGATTTCTTGCAAGAGACATTTCTAACTGTAAAAAAAACATTTCTGGTCCTTTGAAGTGTGGTGAAAATGCCAATTATCAACTAAAACAAAAGGGAAGGGAACAAAAACGTAGAAATGTAAAAACTAGTTCAGTTTTACCTAATATGTGGATAAATATTGGTATGGAGGTTATTCATCACATGGAATGTCCTTGAGGGGTCAAATTTGGTAATGACTCACAAGTGAGCTCACTGGCCTGTCTCAAAATATTTAAACAACCTGAAGAAAATGTGTGTTAATGGTGGGCTGGAATATTTTGACCTTGGTCAGCTAACTCAATGACCTGTTTAACCCCTGTATGGATGGCATATGTAGTGCTGTACTTGTTCATTGTGTGGGAAGGCCAGGTATACCCTTACACTTGTTTTGAATTTTTGGAAATTTCTGTTTATCAATAATTGGAAGATCCATGGACAAGTTATCCTAGCCTGACAATGAGTATGTAAAATACTGTTGCAAGAATCCAGCCACACACCCATATAAGCAGTGGAGTTCACCAAAATGAAACAAGTAGGCTCTCTAGATTGCCACCATCACATCCCATTGGGACATTCTTCAATAAACTATGCTTATTTCACAAGAGACACAAGTAATCTGAACACAGCACAGAGAATTCAGACAAATAAATAGTGTATGGGATGTAACTATGGGCAGAGCCATCAACTGCAACTGCAAAAATACTGTGTCTAAAGCCAATGCAAAAGACAAGGAGAGAGTCAATGAGGCATGGCTTAATAGCATAACTTGGCAATGAAGAGGAAAATACATCAAAAAGAATGTTAACCATGGATCACAGAACTGTACTAAAGATGTAAATCTTCAGACATTTCACCATACTTTTATTCAAGAAGAAATTGCAACTGATATCTCCCCAGATTCTGAAGTACTCCAATTTGCCATTTCTTTTATTCTTTTGTATTTTAGAAAAAAAAAATAAAATAAAAGAAAAGAAAGAGAATATTTTGTCTCAACACCACTTAGGAAATTTTTAGTATTCCAGTCACAGGTTGGCAGTCTTACTTGATCACTATAACCCTCAAACACAGACACAGGCACAGATACACACAGACACAGAAAGAGACGAACACACAGATGTATGTATGAATGATATGTATATATATATATATATTATATATATATATATATATATATATATATATATATATATATATATATATATATATATATATATATAATATATATAATATATAATATATATGTGTGTGTGTGTGTGTACACACACATACACACACACACACACACACACACACACCACACACACACACACACACACACACACACACACACACACACACACACACACACACACACACACACACACACACACACACACATATGCATATATATATAAACATACACACACACCAAAGACTTTGTGTCATACCTCCTGTTCCCCATGCTTATATATTCTTAGGAAACAAACAAAAAAAATGGAAAATGTAACTAGTAACTCCTTTGCTACAATCAGTAATATAGTATAGTTCACTGTACTATTCATCTCTCTATAGTAAACAATAAATAACTGCCGTAAACCCTCTGAAGTTATCCATAACAACTTTTCTTACAAGATACTCAGTTTCCAAGCCATGCAATATCATTAATGTGAAAATTACCATGTTACCATTAACAAACTTGCACACACACAAAGCCCTGCACTATAGAAAAACTGATACTAATTAATCTTGAAAAAAGAAAGAAAAAATACATGCCTGCCAGCAACCTCTTGATGGTTTAACTTCCTCCAAGTCAATAATGCATTTTCTCCAATTGACCCCATTCTAACCCTCATAGTTGACTTTTACAAAGAACAGTCCTTTTTCATGTCTTTTGGAATCTGACTAGGAAGCCATCTTACACATGAATGTATGCTAGACCATACTACACTCACTGTATGTACTCTTTACCAACAAAACTGGCCAATATTACTTTCCTAAGAAATGATCTCCATTGCTTTAAATGGCAATGTATGTATTTGTCAAATTAACAGTTTCAGAATAAATAAAAATATGGTTATCAAGAAAGTAACTAAATCAAGGGAATATTGTAATGATAGAACGAACTCCTACATAGGCCTATATGTTTCTTAAAAATCAATCTTACACACAATAATGATAAGATGAAAAGGATAAATGTAACTGCAAACATTTAAATATGAAGCCATCAACAACAACAAAGTAGCATTTACCGCTGATAGATATTGCAATTACATTAATAGTGGCATCAGCGATTGTAATGGGAAGTTGTAACTATGACAAAAGATACAAATGCCTATGGAAATTTTGATGATAATGATGATGATATGCTGGTGCTTGCTGATGAATTCTAATGGTTGAAATGACAACTATCAAAGACTATAACAATGAGACAAACAACAAACATGGTATTAATATTTTCAATGAACAAAGACAAAAGAGAAACAAAGGAACAAAATAACAAAATAATATGTATCTAATGGTATTAGTTCATTACCATCTGTAAGTGCACTAACAATGAATCACATACAGTATTTGAAGACTTCATATCACCATCTCCATTCACATGTAATTCACAAATACATTACCTGAACATCTAGAACTGCCACCTTCTGGTATACAAGCAATGTAATATGGAAAAGCATATGTGAGCTGATATAACCTGGCTACTTCACCTCCCATTACTTACATATTCTATATTCTATAAGTTCTTTCATGTACATAGATATACATATGTGTGATAGTCTTATCTATAAATGAAGAAGCTGTGATTGTGTGTCCACATGTGATTTTTTTTTTTTTTTTTTTGTCTGCATGTTAAGTTATATGTGCATGTTACGTATGTATGTATAGATATCTATTTCTGCACTCAAATGTCCACTATGTAATGATATCCATCAGTATCTGTATTACACATACTGTATATACAAAATATATGTACACATGTAACCATACATACTTTTATATCTTATGTGATACACATATAGATGCACATTCAAGCATTATTTGTATGTTTGTTAATTTTTCACATGAATATTGCTACTCCTGTAATTTTCTCTTTCATGATCTTTCAAGATGAATGTTTCTTAAAACTGGCATTATATGGAAAATAAAAAGAAATTAATATTTATACATTTGATTTTATAAATCTTCAAAACATTCTTCCTTAACATACTGAGGTAAAAAAAAGAAAAAAGAAATAAAAAAAAAGAAAAAAAAGAAAAAGAAAAAAAGGGATGCTCCTCTGTTTCAAACCAGAGATGATCTGAGTAAAAAAAAAAAAAAAAAAAAAAAAAAAGAAAAAAAAAAAAAAAAAAAAAAAAGCACAACCAAATTAAAATATAAATAATGACTCATTCACTAAACCTATAAACCAGTGAATATTTTGCTTTCTTAAAGCCATTACTATAGGATATGAAAATGAGACGATAGAACAAACCTGCTGAATAATTTTAAGACTTCCGTCGCCTATCAACTGATCCCTTCCCGACACACACATATGCAAGGACAGATGATGATTTGGCACAGCACTATTCCTCCTCGGAACAGCCAAACATTTGCAAAAGATGAGATTTTTTACCATTAAACTTAGTATAAACTTTACAGGCCAAGAAACACTGGCTGCTAAATCTATACTCTTTCAATGGAATACAGAATCTGTGATAACCTATTTACATCTTTCTGACATGGAATAATAGTCATAACTACATTTGCATACACAATACACTCATGATGTTATGAATCTGAAGTGTGATGTAATGATGTCTAACATAGACAAGAACACCTGTGAGAGACCTAAGAGAAGTAGATCCATGAACATTTATGTCAATGATCAAATTTTTCTCTAATGTCTTGAAATATCTTGATGAGACTATCTAACCCTAACATGATTCCCTCATCTGGGCCATGGTACTTTTTCGCATCACCCATACCCTTGTGAGTAGCATGAGCAAAATCTATGAGACGGATGTCGACGCGTGGTTTGCACTCCCTGTGTCTGTGCCGACCTTTTGCCTTGTATGGAGGTTCGCCTTCATTTCTGCTGATCTGTTCTCTTGGCGCCTTCCCACCCCCAGTCATCAGTGTTTCTCTCATATATGCTGGGTGTTTGGCACTTAGGGACGATGCCGTGGCCTCCTTAGATGGCCAACTTTCACGGTGGGTTGTGCTGTCATCTTGCCGTGTCTCCGTCCATGTCTTTACTCTTGCGTTATCTGGGGTTTTGTTATCCTTCTCTCTTTCACTTTCACGCTGATGGGGTTTTAAATGACAAGGATCATTTCCATCATAAAGGATTAATAATGAAGAAGTAAAGAAACGAACTGAGTCAAGTTTAGAAATAATAGTGTGTAATTCTTCTAACTTGCTAATAATTATTTCCAATATATCTAAACGAAGTCTTCGACCATTATGTAGAAATTGCCATAAAGTCTGTTTGAAGCCATCTTCTGAAAGCTGGCGGCCATAATACTTGTTCTTGCATACATAACAATTTTCTTCCTTGTTGTATACCTGGAAAATAAATATGCACAAATAAACTTTTGACCGTATCATGTAATTTCCTATAAGACCAATTTCCTATAGACTAATAAATTGAAAATTGTGTTAATAATATCCCAGGTGTGTGGCACATAGGCCAGGCACACATGAATAGTGACAAATGTCCATATTTGTCTTTTGATTTGCTTTATCCTGATGGTAATAGCTTATTTTCCTTCGATAGACTCCATATCATCTCTCAATGTAGTAAAGAACTCTGTGCAAGAAGTAGAAGAAGAAGAAGAAGAAGAAAAGGAACATCTTATTTTTTCTAAATTTTCAACTTAGCAAAATACAACCTGCACCACCAGTCACAGCAGCCAGAAATACTATGCACAGCATGGAAATGACCTCTTCCCTGGAGCCAGCGCTCTTTTAGTCATGGCTTACGCACCTTGCATTCAAAATCTATTTATCAATGGGAATAATGGAAAAGCCCACTTCTAAGCCCCAAATGAGTCAAATCACACTCCAAGAGGTTTGTGCACCCTGGCCTTCGCTCATGATGACAAGTTCGCGTCACCCAGCCCATGGCCATTTTGTCCAATGATGGCATGTTCACGTCACCTGGCCCTTGACCCGGATTTCTCTATGGCGGGACTGTAACGTCATCTGGATCGTAGGGGTTAATGAAAAACCATCTAAAATGCTATACAGCACTCTAGGTAATTAGAAATCATGACAAAAAAATAACAAACATGGTGTTCTTATATTTAACCACTATATTTCCATGCTGTCATGGAAAAATTTGGGCCAAGAGCCTTGTGACATGAACATGCCATCATCGGACAAAATGGCGGCAGGCCAGGTGACGCAAAATTGTAGTCATGAGCAAAGGCTAGGGTGATGGAAAAGACTTGCCATGATTGCATAAACCTCTTGGAGTGTGATTAGACTTAGAAGGAGGCTGTTGCATTATTTCCATTGAAAAACAAGAGTGGAATGTATCGTGCATAAGTCATGACTGGTCTAGGGAGTATGCTATTTCCATGCTTAACATCATATTCTTGGCACGGGTTGTAATGGAAAATTGAAAATCACAAAAAAAAATAAAATGTATAACAAATAACAAAATGTTACTTTTTTCATGAACTAACTTTATTTATTACATAAAGAGATAATGTAGTCTGTGCATACACAAATAAAGCAAATCAAAAGAAAAACATGGAAATTGGAAAATGGCAAAAAAGCTAAAAAAGTTTACACAATATAACTTTGCAAAGGGGAGACACACAGTCTCATCATCGCATGCCCAGGATAGCAGTCACTTATGTAACCCACTGCCCATATTTTTGGCTATGTGATTGCCGTGAAACAACCGCATTCAAAGGGTTTTTACCTTGTTAATAATCAATAATCATAATACAGTAACATATGAATGAGAACTACATAAATATTTAACAACAAATATCAGATTTGTTATCTTCCTCACTTTTGGACTCTTAATGTTTGTTGTCAAAACAAATATTTGATGGGTGATCTTGAATTAGAAAGCCTACAGTATACGTACACAAATGAGGAAATTACTAATGACTGGTAGAGCCCACCTCAGGTTATTTCTCTGGAGGAGCAAGGGCATAGGTAAACTACTTATACAGTTAAACAGCACCAGGTATACCTGTATGGACTTTTGCAGCATTTGATAATGACCTTGTGCATATATATGAGTTAATGAATGTCCAAAGAAAACTTTTATAACAATATCAGAAAAAATGTAAGTCACAATAATTTATGATGATATATATTGTAAATTTTACTTTTAAAATGTGCTTTTATTTACATTTACACATGAAACATGCTTTCCATAAAGACTCCTTAGTAATATGCTGCAGCTTATAAAAGGGTCTGCAGGTATAAAGAGTATACAGTACAAACATTAAAAAAAAAAAAAAGTATAAATAATGATAATAATATTTTAGTTTGGCTTTGTTATAATGGTCGGCACAGTCCACTGTCATCCACTTTGTTTTGATTTGAAATTTGTTGTTTCTGTTGTGAAGAGCACTTCAATACCAAAGGCATCGCAGAGCCAAATTTTAAAATTTCAGAAGAATAAATGAGATATTGATTATTTTATGCTGAAGATGACAGTACACAATGATACTTGCTCCAAAATGAAAACTACATGGAATTTTGAAAATCTGTCATATGCAAGGTCTTCATAAAGATTTGAAACAGCTATTGTACCTTTTTTATGTGTCACCAGTAAAAAATGCAACCTGCAATTGCTACAGTAGGTTGTAGGTGCCATAAATATGTGGATAACCAACTCCACCCAGGACTGCAAAAACGACTGAGCACCACTGGCCCAATGGCCAAATTTCTAAAAGTCATTCCAATGAACAATTTTTGGTCTAAGATAACTAATAATTTTTCCTTTACATAAAAATGGGTTTATTGATATGGGGATCATCTGGTCATTTTTCAGCGTTTTTTGCCCATCTTGCCGAAATTGAGTTAAATGCATTTACAAGGAGTTTGAGGGCCTCCGATTCTCCCCTGGAAGTTTCATAGCCCGAATACTGTTTTTAAGGTGATAGCAGCCCTTTTCGATGTCGACCGAAATATTATTTTTTTTCACCTTACCTTGGAAAATCGACAAATGCAATATAATGATTAGATGTAATAAGAAAATTAGATGATTTTCTGTAAGCTTTTTAAATTTAATGTAAGATGAGACCAACCTTCATTTTTTCGGAATAATTTCGAAAAAACAATAACAAAGAAATTTTTCATACAAATAAACATATGCCGTTCAAATGGAGTATTTTCTTTTCTTTATATTTTCATCATATATAGTTAGATTGATCTATGAGCAAAAAATATTGAAAATGCAAACTCTCCCCCTCACTCAAATTGGGGGTAGGATTGCCAAATGATACGGATCACCTGCAAAATTTTCTGGAATAATTTTTTCTTTTTCTTAATCTGCCCATAACTTTTTGAGGTAGAGAAAAAAAAAAAAAAAAAAAAAAAAAAAAAAAAAAAAAAAAATCCTGGATTTGAACCATAGTCCATCACCACCAAAGTGTCATCGGCATCTAAGTTAGGTTAAAACACACCTCTGGTAAAAATCTCATTAAAATGTGTTCGTAACTTTCTGAAATATCAGACAACACAAACAAACAAAAAACAAAAACAAAAACAGAAGTAACTATAAATAAACAAAAAGTCATGGAATACACGGAAATTATCTGTATATCTTTACATATCTTATATACATATTTTTACACCACCCTGTACTTGTATATCGTTATTTCACAGGTGTTAGTGTGAGAGTTGGGTGTATCATCCTGTAGAGTTAAACACTTTGGACCCTTGCATAAAAAAAATGTGTGCACAAAGGCCTTTCAAACACTCAAGACCTCCAAATATCAGGGTAGACTGTGATATTCGGTGGTCTTGAGAACAATCATTTTTTCGACCAATATTATACGTTGTAATACCCCATTATTGCAACAATAAAGGTAAATAATAGTTAATTATATCATATAGAAGTATTTCCAGCATGATTTGTTATCTATAATGTAAAATAAATAAAGAGGAAAAAGATCACAATATTATGGTACTTCATATTTTCACGCATAGCACATGCATTTTCAGTCCACTTTTAACGTATTATGACTCACTGTGTATGCTACAATAAGGATTTGCAATATTTTCATAAGCCATTATGAAAACAATCAATGGGTAATATGGATAGAGATAGCTGTTGAAGAAGGAGAATAATCTGAGGAATGAGATAAAGGGACTAGGGCAGGTGATGAAGATTTAGACTGGAAAAGGAATTTGACTTGAGGAGAGGGAAGAGATACTAGGAGAGATGTTGAGACATCTTGAGATGATGGGAGGGTAGCAGAGTGAATGACAATTTTGATAGAGGTAGTGAAAGAAAAATCTTCTCTTCGTGATTCCTCTCTGGCCTCACGAAGAGTGGGACTTAGGTTTGAATCTGAGAATTGCTACCTCACATTCAAGATTATAGACAGGGCAACTCCTATAAAATACATTATGGGAGCCACCACAATTGGCACACATACATGACTCAGCAGAGCAATTTGAATGGTCATGACCAGGTTGGGCACACAGAGGACAGCAGGCTATGGAGCGACAGTGTTTGGCTGGGTGGCCAAAAATGCCAATATTTTCTACATTGATGAGGAAGGGGTTGATATGGTTGGACAAGGCAGGACACTCCACCAATATAAATTTCATGGGGGAGGTCATGTCTGTGGAAGCTAATTTTGGCAATATTGGCGTAGAATTTACGATGGCCTCTGGGAGAAATAGTGGAGCACTTTACTGCCACTGCATCATAATCAACAAGGGAAGTAGGCCTTCACTTCCTGACCAGTTCTTGTCATAGATAGGACAATCAGTTGGGGAGACAGAAACAGTTCCTGTATTAACCCCTATGATACGTTACAGTCCTATCATGGAAAAGTCAGGGTCAAGGACTGGGTGACATGAACATGCCGTCATCGGGCAAAATGGCTGCAGGCGAACTTGATGTCAAAAGTGAAAGCCATGGTGATGGAAAAAACTTCCCACGAGTGCACAAACCTCTTGGAGAGTGATTTGACTTATTTGGCACTTAGAAGGTTTTAGCATTATTCCCATTGATAAACAAATGTGAAATGCAATGTGCATAAGCCATGACTGGAAGAGCACCAGCTCCAGGGAGGACACCATTTTCATGCTGAGCAACGTATTCCTAGCCACTGTGACTGGCAGTGTAGGTTGTATTGTGCAAAATTGTAAATTATGAAAAAAAAAAAAAAAAAAAAATCAGATATATAACACACATAACCAAATGTTTCTAGGACGAAGAGTGTAACACTGTACTGCCACTGCATCATATTCATCAAGGCAGGAAAGTAGGTCATTTTCACAGTCTGACCAATCCTTGTAATATATGGGACAAGCATTTGGGGGAATAGAAACAGTTCCAGTACAAGTATTAAGAGTTGGGTGAGGTTCGGCAGGAAAGGGTTTGCTTGGGCTTCAGATGTAACCGTGACAAGGTGTGAACAATCAGAGCGACTGCCAAAGGTAACCTTGCCTACTTGTTACTGGAAGCACTGTTAAAAGAGAAGGGTATTCTCAGAATACAGGGCTGTGGGGGGAATCACAAAGAATTGATCCAACTTGGCTGGGCCAATTAGAGTACCCAGAAGGTTTGCAGAGGTAGATGTAGTTGAAGGACGAGGGAGAGAGGAAGATGGGGTGGAGTGAAGTGAAGTAGTTCTGCTTGGGGGGGGGGGACAATAAGGATGAAGAGTAGTAATAAGGGAAGAGGGGGTTCACATTGAAGAGGGTTGTGCAAAATGTTGTGGATGAGGAAAAGCTATTTTCTAGGGGTTGAGTAATAACCTGGGTAGATGTTCCAGAATGGTTCAGAGTTGTTCGTAAGCGTCAAAGAGGGGTATTAGCATCAGTGGTCGGAGCCGTGGTCAAAGGAGGGGCAGGGGACAGAAAACCATCAAAATCAAATTCAGATAGGCTATTTGATGAGGGGGAAAGCCTTAATGCCTCCATTAAGGGTAAAGAATCTTCATTACTGGCCATGGTGAGCCTGAATAAATTGGGGAAAAAGAAATGGTCTACCCCTTAGGGTCCTCCATATGGGGTAAGGGCTAAGTAATTATGCAAGGGAATACCGTGCCCATGGCTCCCAGAGGCTGTTCGTGACTGATGCAAAGCCAGCCTTTCCTCCTTTCAGAACGGCTCTCACACCTTAGGAATGGGATAGAAGGGAATAAAGAAGATACGGAAGAGGAAAGAGAAGAAAGGACCAAGCAAAATTAGTTGAGGCAAGGGCTGAGGCCCAAGGTAGGGGTAATCCTCCACATTAGGTCTCAGTCCCCGTCTCCCAAGCCCTCCCACGATGACAACAAGATAGGTTTTGGGAGGGCCATCTGGATAAAGCAAATCAAAATACAGATATGGACATTGGAAAATGGCATAATAGCAAACACCCTCCTGGGTGTTCATGTGTGACTGGCCTACACAATGCATGCCTGAGATGTTGGCTATCTACATAACCCACTACCTGTATTTTCAGCACCGTGATTTCCCGTAACGCAACCAGATCCAATGGTCTAATTCATCTGAGGTGCCATTTGACATACCTATATATTGACTGCCAGCTGCAGCACAGCTATAGCAGTTCTTGGCAACCTCAATTAACTCAGTGCTACCAAGTGCAGAGAACACTTACAGAGCTCCCAGTGCTATTGACCTTTTATTTGTTCCTAATTGTACATTTTTCTCTGTGTCTTGCAGTTTTGCTAAACTCTGTGCTTTTTATGACCTTGGTTGTGTGTTTCCTGTTTTGTTAATTTTAAAGAGTCTATACTCTCTTAGGGAGGGGTGTAGGGGGAATATGATTAGGAGGGGGATGGATATCAGCAGTCACTTCGAGTGTGGAGGGAGAGTTTTGTGAGACAAAGGTTTTCTTATGAGGAGGGGAAGAGGAGACTGGTGTCTGAGGAATAAAGGTAGGTGGAGGTGAGCGTGCAGTAGGGGAAGAAGGGGGGAACGTTTGGTCAGTTGCGGGTAGTGCGGGGAGGGAGAGGGGACAGTGTTGGGGCTGTAGTTGGGATTGGAGCTGTACCTGAGATTAGGGTGTCTGGGTTTAGAGTAGCAAACGAATTTGACTGGGGGAGGTACAATATATAAGTGGAAGTGGGGAAGTAAGTAGGTATAGGAGAGGGCGTAGTAACATCTTGAGGTGGAGGTGGAGGAGGAAGGGTAGAGCGAGCAAAATTACTAGAGTAGGGAGTATAAGAGAAACCTTGTTGGCGTGCTTCCAGTCTGGCTTCACGTAGAATGAGACCAGTTTTGTATCTGAGAGTTGCTACCTTAGACTCAAACTTGTAAGTGGGACAGCCTCTATAAAATACAATATGGGGCCACCGCAGTTAGCACATGTGCGTGTTTTTGCAAGGCAGTTTGACTGGTTATGACCATGTTGGGTATATATAGGGCATCACTCTGTGGAGCGGCAGTTTTTGGCAGGACTTCCAAATTGCCAATAGTTTTGACATTGATGGGGAGGAGGTTGGTATGGTTGAACAGGGAGGGATTGTCCACCAATGTAGATACAAACGGGAAGGTCATGTGTACTGAAAGTAATTTTGGCATTGTTGGTGGGTTTCTTTCGATGACCTCTAGGAGGAATGGCGTAGCAATGTACTGATTTCAGGTCTTGGTCTTTGAGGCATTCGAGTAAGTCTCCTCCCCAGTCTGACCAATCTTTGGTATCGACTGGGCAGTTTGCTGGGGATATAGAGACAGTTCCGGTACAAGTATTAAGAGTTGGATGAGGTTCTGTAGGGATGGGGTTGCCAGAGTGATCAGTTGGATTTGATAATGCTATAGCTCTAATTTCAGATCTGACTGTTACAAGATGGGAGCGATCGTATCTGGTTTAGAAAGGGACTCTGCCCACTTGTTTTTGGAGGCATTGTTGAAAGAGAAGAGTGTTGCCTGAGTAAGGAGCTGTATAAGGGATCATGAAAAATCGGTCCCATCTAGCTGGGCTAAATATAGTATTTAAGATATTTGTAGGGTTGGTGATAGTGGACGATCGGGGACATGTGGAAGAGGGAGTTGTTGGGGGGTAGTATTAGAGAGAGATGGAGAATAAGGCTGTAGGGTAGTAATAAGGAAAGATGGGGTGTTTGGTAAAGAAGGTTGTGGGGGTAGAGTTGATGAATTGGGAGGGTAGGAATGTCTTCTGGAGATTGAGTCTCGGCTTGGATGGGTAATGCACTAGTAGGCATTGAGGAGTGGGTAATAGTTTCAGTGTTCGGAGTCTTGGTCAAAGGAGAGCCTGAGGTAGGGGAGCCAGGAGAGTTTGAATTGGTGGGGCTATCTGATGAAGGGGCAAGCCTCATTGCTTCTAATAAGGGTATTACATTTTCATTACTGGCCATGGGAAGCCTTGATTATGTAGGGGAAATAAACAGTGCCCATGGTTCCCGCAGGCTGTCCAGGACTGGCACTAGGTCAGCTTTTCATCCTTTCAGCACGGCTCTTACACTTTAGGAAGTAGATAGTAGAAGGGGTTGGAGAAGGGACGGAAACAAAAAGCTGGAGGGGGAAAAGACCATGCAAAATTAGTTGAGTCGAGGGCTGAGGCCCTAGGCAGGGGAGATCCCTGCACTGGGTCTCAGTCCCCATCTCCTAAGCCCCCCACGACAACAACGGGCAAGGGATTGGGGGGTTAATGAGGGGGAAGGGTAGGAAATCAAGGGATATATATTCTTAAATTAAAAAATGGATTTACGGATTTTACTCTCTTTTTTATGTTTTATGTTTCAATATTCCGCAGCTTTTGAGACCAAATTTGCGAAGATAGCCCCATAAGAGAAAATGTCTGTGTAGTTGATTCCTTGTCCCAGAGGATTATGAATTATGGGTTGAAAAATATCTGAATGAACATCAGTGAATTCCTAAGACACCTATGTTAACTTTGTCTTTGAATTTGCTTTAGTTTTCCAATAGAAAAAGGGGAAAAATCAATTTCAACTTCTTTTTTTTTCTTTAAAAATTTGAATCAAAAAGACAAGTGAAATTCAAAACAAAGCCAACACTGATTTATGCACATCTTTAAAAGATTTAGTGATACATTAGAAAATTGAATCATTAAAGAACTCTGGTACAATGGATCATTTGAAGCTTGAAAAATGAGAGAGTAAAAAAACGAACAAATGAGATGGATATTTAAGTTCATTTTCTTTTATTTATGAATTTTTGTCATCTCTTTGCTGTAGAAACTAACAACATTTCTCCTTCAAACACACTTTGTTGCACAAATCTATTATTATTAATATCTGACTTATAGAAGCAAACAAACAAATGACTCCCGTGAAAAGAGGCAAATTTTAACCCAAGACAACATGACCATTTTATAAATCGGTTGTTTTTTGTCTTAGATCTCTTTTACTTGTGTTTTCTTTAGAGTAAATTTGTATATATCTGTATATGTATGCAAATTTGTTTACATGTGCATATGCATGTATATTAACCCATTTACGACGGGTGTCCCACATGAGACACCCTGGCATATTATGCTATCTTTTCTTTAAAATCATCAAACCATGTGTCCCTGCCTTGAAACAAGCCATTAATGTTTAGTAATGAGTGGTGTACTAGTTATAGAGGGACTTTGGAATTGTTTCTATGCTCATTAGAAATAACCATTCAGAAAGTGTTATTTGAAATACAAATCCCTTATATTCATTTGTCATGAATGCTTCTTCTTGTGATGTAATAATAGGTATCAGATATTTGTAAGTCTATCCTGTGAGTTTACACAAATAAACTATTTCATATGCAATCTTTACATATTTCTTTTTTTTATAACTAGTAAAATAGATTTATTACAAAATAATTATGTTTAACAATTCATTTGGGTTCAAATGAAAGAGCAAACATAAAATGACTGCAATCAGAAAAGCGTAACCCAGTGGTGCTTCTTGCACCTCTTAGACCGGGTCCCCCTAAGAGGCCCCTCTATGCAGCTGGAATGCCCACCCAAAGTACACATCTGCTCGAAATGATTATATTTTTAGAGATGGAGATTTGTAACTGCTCAAGTATCATTATCAAACCCTAACTATACTTGTATGATGTATATGTCAAAATCAGATCATATTTATCTTTCATGGGATAAAGGTACAGTCAGACTACTCATAAATTTGTGAAATACAGTGATTTTTAATGTTATTTACCCATTGATGGACTCAATCCACTGGACTTTCGCCCACACATTCGATGAGGTGGATACCCATTCGTCCAATGATGGACAAATGGAAAAATTGCGCACATTTTGAGGCTCTACAGTATGCATGGTATGTATATATTCTCATTTGAAATAATTAATATCATTACATATTCTAAAATTATCCATAATTATTCATATTCAGTTTTACATCAACATTTTCATTTCAATTTAAACTAGAATATAAATAAAAAGTAAAAACAAAAACACAGACCATGGATTCTCATTTGACTGACGAATATAAATAAACGTGTAGCCACCACCTTCAAGTTGAAATCACAAATACCATGAATATTCAAAATGTGGAATTATGAAACAAGTTGCTCCATCCTAGAAAAGATTAGAACTCCGAAAACATGAAAGAATAGCAAGAGTTAAGGAGAAGATTTCAGGATCCACAGTGAGATTCTGCGATTCTGATGCCATGATTCCACTGGACAAAGATGGTTATGGTAAAAAAAAAGCTAAGAATGCTTATGTAAAACAATATTGCAAAGGGGAGGCATAGTCTTGTCACTGTACATGAGTATTCGTGTGCACCTAGCCTAAACATCGCACACCCGGCAGGGCGGCCTGATGTAAGCCTAATGCCTGTATTTAGGTCCATGTGATTGCTGTGAAGCAGCTGGATTCAAGGGGTTATTAAGTAGCTCTGGCATCCATATAGACTCAGGGGTGGACAATTACATTTCAAAGGTGGCCTTGGAGACCTCTGTTGGGTCCTTACATCCAAAGAATCTGGTGTCCTTCCAGATAAAAAAACTAGATAATAATTTTTATAGTTCACAACCATGGTTTCGGATAACATGACCATACCTCCAAAAACAAAACAGAAGCAGACACCTACTGATAACAGTCATAAGGATACCAAATGATGTCATATCTAGGTAAGTTAGAACGTTGTTTAGCTGCTGACCTTATAAACAAACAAATAACTGGAGAGATTCCATTAATTCTTGCAACTGTAGAAATAGCTGATCTGGCTGTATTGAGACAACTGTAACTAAATCCAGAACCATCTGCTTTTCCCTCAAAGAATAAATTAAGTAAATGATCTAAAAGTTTATTTAAATGGGGTGAAAATGGATTAATCTTTACTCATAAACAAAAGTCATTCCATATTTTGATATGCCTAACATATGCCACAAGTGTTTTCTCATTCCAGGCTTTGAACAGAAAGTTTGTAACCCTGGCTGAAAAACCGGACTTTCTGAAAGCCAGAGGCCACACTGTCAGTTGCAGATTCCTGATTGGATGGATTTATTGTGGATCTTGAGACAGGTGCAATCATTTGTGTGGAAGAAGACAAGGAGTTTCCTTCAAGAAGCTCAGAGCCTCTGCTAACAATAGTTGAGTTTGCCACATTGGAAGTATTGTATTGATGCTTTTTCCACCTTTAATTTTCAAATGACGTCTCTTATGACTCTAAGGGGGGGGGGAGCATAAAGGCAAGAAGTCATTATTCCACCTAATTGAAAATGCATCTGTACTCAGGGTCTGGCTTCCAAGAGTACAAAAGTGGCAGTTGAGTGTTACTTCAAGTTGCAAAAAGATCAATAGAGGGTTCTCCATAGAGTCCGCAAATGTCTCTAAATATGTCAGCTTAATGGTTAAAAAGCAAAATAAATGTGCTAGACATCTAAGGTCATATAGCACTACAGGAAAGTATATTAACCCCCGGGATCCAGATGACGTTGCAGTCACGTCAAGGAAAATCTTGGACAGCTATACGGATGACATGAATGAAACATCAAGAGTGAAAGCAAGGGTGACGGAAGACTCGCCACGAGTGCACAAACCTGAGTGATTTAACTCATTTGACACTTAGAAGAGGGCTTTGGCATTATTACTATTGATAAACGAATGTGGAATGTAACGCAGGTTATATTACGGAAAATTGAAAATTACAAAAAAATTAGATATATGACACAAATAACCAAATGTTCCTTTTTTCTTTTTTCTTGCTATTTATTACATAGAGAGATAATATGGAGTCTGTGCAAGGAAAATAAATAATTACAATCTGGATAAAGCCAATCAAAAGACAAATATGGACATTGGAAAATGGCGATAAAGCTAAAAAAGTTTTCACAAAATAACTTCTCAAAGGGGAGGCGCAGAGTCTTGTCACCGCTTACAGGTGTTCATGTGCACCCAGCCTACACGCCGCACGCCAGGGATGCTGGATACTTACATAACCATTGCACCCGGATCCAAGGGGTTAAAGGAGGGGAGAAATGTGATAGTTGCTATGCGTCAACTATCTAGAGTAATCTTGAAAGGTTAAAGAAGGGTAATGGAGTTGCTGTGTGAATGGGCTATAGTGGGTCTAGGTAAGGGAATTACATAAGGGTTTCACGTGTGTATCCAGGAGCGAGTGGAAATGATAAGAGGGGATGGAGGGAGGGAGAATGTACATGTAGTTGGGAGTTGAGTGGGGTGGGTTGTGTTGGGAGGAGTAGGAGGGAGGGTATGGGGGAATATGAGTAGGAGGAGGATGGATATCGTTAGTATCAGGAGGATGGAGGGAGGGAGGACGGATATCAGTAGTAGGCAGAATTGGTTAGGTTGTGTTGAGAGGGAATAGGAGGAAGGGGTGTAGTGGGAATATGAGTAGGAGGGGGATGGATATATAGCTTTGAATATCTTCCATAGTTTCTGCAGTGGAGTTGGTTGGAGAGTTTTGTGAGACAAAGGTTTTCTTATGAGGGGGGAAGAGGAGACTGGTGTCTCAGGAATAAAGGCAAAGGTAAGTAGAAGTGATAGGTGATCCTAATGGTTTTTGGATTATTTGAAAGCTAAATAAATTAGCTATTTTTTCATTGAGCAATTCAATTTTCCTTTCAGGTGATAGAAGTCCATATTCATATTTCATATTCATTACAATAAGTGCTGTGTTCCTTAGAACTTCTAAATATCTATACTTTAAAGGTGGTTAGGGTACTGCTTCTCCTGCTGCAACTGTTATTTATGAAACTGGATAAATTTCTGATTGTGATCTCATTCTTTTGTAATAATTGTAAACCCAATCTTCTGAATTTATCTCCTTTCCTTTTTGTATTTTTTATCGTCATATCCTTGGAAATTAATACAAAACTCAAGAATTCTTTTTCATGACTGGGCACAAATTCTGATTTCTCCAAATCAATTGTGAAACCTAACTGATCCAATGTTGATGCAATGTATTTCACACCTATCAATTCTTCCTTAGAATTTACTATCACAAGACAATCATGAACACTGAATGTTCAGCTAATCACACTGCCAGTCATGTACAACGTCACTACTTGGCAGGCAGCCATGGAAGAATTAGGCACCACTATAGTACATATGCACTAGTACATGACTTTGCACAATACAAAGCATTACACCTGTAATCCCTGTTGAGAGCAAGACTCACCATTCCAATTGGTGTTGTTCGGGAATTTCCGTTCTTTGGCAGGTATTATGATGTTAACAATATACTTTTACTAATTATTAAACAAAATCGGTCAGCATCTTACATATCTGCCAAAACCTTTTGAAATTATTTTCCCTAGATTTGTTCAATTCACAATGGGAGACCAAAACATTTAAATAAAATCAATTTGGTCATCCAGCAGCTATTCTACACAATCTTGAGAAATTAACAGCAGCTCCAAACTAGTCATCCCACTGTGCACGGGAGACCGAATTGTCCACCCCTGCGAGTACCCAACAATGATTCAGCAAAAAAACAAATGCTAGGAAGACCACTGTGATCATCCCCCCCCCCCCTCTACCACACTGACCATTTTGTTCTCTTTATAACTGATTATTGGCGCTCCATCATCCTTAATCCCTCCCCAAACTCACTATGAGAAGTAGGAAGCCCCAATGAACCTCTCTGTCTTCTCTCTTACCTATCTTTGCCCTTTGGCTTTTCCCTATTTGAAAAATATTTGGTATTTTCAACATGAGATACATTTCATGGTGTAAAACTCATGCCTCCTAGTCCTCTGGCTTTTCCTTTCTGCCAGCATGTATTTTCAACCTTGTTTATTTCATGTTTTATAAATACTAAATGTTTTGTAAATATTACTATGAAATACTTTCTTTTCTGAAAATTGTTCCTTATAATTTGCCCACCCATTTGACCCTATACACACCCATTTGATCTTATCTATTGAAGAAAATAAGGTGGGCAGAGATGCCATAGGTCTGTTAGGACATACTCTTAAAACTATAGCTGAAAGCTAAAAATCTGATGGAGTTTTCGGCTCCAGAGGACACAGTAGTCTGAAATCTTAAAAGGACTTAGTACAGATTAAGCTATTATCTTCACCATTTGCTGACTCACACAATTAATTTGTTAACTGATTTGTGTTTGATTAGTAACTCCATTACACCAATTTTTAATGGCTTATATCTTTGGCCATTCCTCCAAAATGTCGTCTTCTTAGATCTGATGGATATGGTATTGTATTCTACTGTCACATCCTGATTTACTCTATTTTCCCATGGGCATAAGTAATCAATGCCTCTCTGACATGTTTGACATATTAAGAGTACATGAACTCCATCTTTTCATACTAGTGGCCTCTTGTTATTTTTTAGCAATAACATTCTGATCATATCTTAAACATTTACTTACTTCTATGTACCTCAGTTTTTCTCTTGTATGGTTTTGAAAAGTTCCACTGAGGAGGAATCAGGATTTGTGTAGAGGTTGATTTCTCCTTTGCATAAGCACACAAAGGTTTTGTGTCCCTAGAAGTTTTCTAAGGTTGAACCCGTTGCAAAAGCTTTTAGACGGAGATTGACTTGGTGGGTCTTTTGGGAGGGCCTCTTGTATTATTTCCCTTGGTAAACCTGGGGGGACTATACCATCTGTGAGCCATACCTGAGAGAGTTACCACTCAAGTAAAGGTAATGCCTGGATCTTGGTCCATGTGATTCACAAGGCATACAACAGATACAACAGGTTAATGATACCCTGTGTAGAATGTCATGTGTATGAAATTCCCTTCCTAGACACTCATCTTGATCACAATACTTATTTTTTATATACTATCCTCATTTTGTGCACTTTAAAATCCAAATCTAACAACCATGACTTACATCCAAAGTGATTGTGATCTTGCATCAGTAATGCTGACTTGATCTGGAGATGCTATGCTTCAGAAGCCAGCAAATTTAGCAATATACTTTATAGACTATTTTCTTTCCGTGAATCATGCTAGACTCACATTTTTCAGGTCAATGAATTGGGTGAACCGGGTCATGCTCATACTGCTCCTAAACTGGGCCACTAACACTTCTTTGCATTCCCTTGTTTAATATCTTTTGAATGCCCCTGGTCTGCTCATTTTCGGCTCCATGACTGATTAATCATTTCACAAAAAATATGGATAGGGCTGGGAATATGACATCATGAAGAAATTTGATTGGGGTGACGGGAATAAATCTCCATGAGTGCACAAAGCTCTTGGAGGAAGATCTGACTCAGTGGGCTTTTAGGAAGAGGTTTTTGTATCATTTCCACTGGTAAAAAAAGGTGGAATGTACCATCTATGAGCCATGGCTAGAAGAACACCAGCTTCAGAGAGGACATTATTTCCATGCACAGTATCCTATTCCTGCCCAATCTGACCAGTGGTTCAGGGTGTGTTAAAGAAATCCATGTAAAGCAAATGAAAGAAAGAAAGAAAAGACAAATAACAACATAGAGATGAGATGGAGTCTGTCCAAGGAAAACATTTTATTTCCATCTTGATACATTTTATCAAATGACAAATAACCCTTAAAAAATGTAAGAGGGGAAAAAATACTAATGCAGAAAAAAAGAAAATAACATTGTAAAGGGGAGGCCCGGATTCTAGAAACCACACAAGAGTGTTCATGTGGGCCAAGCTTACAAGCCATGCACCCAGGAGAGTTGCCTCTACAGTAATCCTAATGCCTGGACCTTGCTCCATGTGCAGGCAGCAAGGTACCAAGATTCAATGGATTAAGTATGCATTACTTTACTTTAGTGATCATTACTCTATATAGTAATTGGTCAGTCTATTGCCTTCCTTACCCTACATTGTTTTACTATACATTCCTCAGTTCAGTCTTTTCTTTCATTGTACTTGATCCTGCGGTTTTACTGGCTACCATGTTCTTTTCCCTCCCCCCAGATTTTTTATCCAACCTCAATGGAAAATAAAAAAAGGTATACAAGAGAAGAACAAATCTATTTTTCTGTCTAAAAGGTCTGGATTTTTTCTGTCTAAGGTCTGGAGCATGGATTCCCATTCTGTCACACAAACTCTGCCCACTAATGTTACCTTCAGATTTGATATTCAGCTTTCCTTATCCTGCAACAGTGGGGCAGTAGAGGAAGGTAATTTTTCATCTCTCATATGATTCATCATCATTATTAAAATAATCATTATCATTAAAATCATTATTACCACCACTTTAGCATAGTCATAATTTTTACTGCAGTTTATCAATCAATACAGGAAACAATCTTTAGCATTGCTAATGTTAATCATAATCAATGCTATCTTCAATAGAAACGTATTGCTATTGTTTTTTCTTGCCATCAACTCATTTTCAACATCAAAGTCACCAATATCATTTAATTCTAGTATAAAGAACAATATTAAATAAATTTTGTAATGCATTATTATTGCTTTCATCATTTGCACTTTACTCACTTTATCTCCATCATTAATATAATGAACTAATATTATTATCCATCTCCATCATTAATATAATGATGAAGATCATTCTCATTGTCTACAACAACCAATATACCAAACCACTTCCTTTTCGTCCTTTTCTTCTCCACTTATGGCATATGTGCTGCAGAGTGACAAGAGAAAAAGCAAAGGGATGTCTGAGATACAGTACCTGCATTCCTACCAATCTGACTCCTAACGTGATTGTGGTTGTGTTAGCCGCCTTGGCAGTTTGACTTTTGCGTTTGCTTTCCGGAGCATCATCCCCATATTGTCTTGTCCCCATCTTCAGATCAAGAACACATGGATATCTGAACTTGAAGGTGAGGTTCTCGAGCATTATACATTCTGAAATAGGAAAGTACAGTAAAATGAATATACAATGCAACTATATATATTAAATATGTGATATATTATTCAAACTTCNAGCAAATTCCTACTCAACGAAATTAATATATTTCCGAGATAGATAAAAAAAAAGAAAGAAAGAAAGAAAAGAAAGAGAAAGAAAGAAAGAAAAGAAAAGAAAAAAGAAAAAGAAAAAAAAAAAAAAAAAAAAAAAAAAAAAAAAAAAATATATTATATTATATATATATATATAATATATTATATATATATATATATATATATAATATATATATATATATATATATAATTCATACCCCACTATATAATCAAAACGAAATAAAGCGATTTTCCCCGAATCTGCAACGTCTTCGAAATCTGCTTCTCCAACCCCATACTCCTTCATTCATAAATAAATAAAAAAACTTATCATAATACCCAAGACAGAGAAAAAAACCACGTTCCAAAAAAAAAAAAAAAAAAAAAAAAAAAGAAAAAGCCACGTTCCAAAAAAAAAAAAAAAAAAAAAAAAAAAAAAAAAAAAAAAAAAAACGACAGAAAAAGCCACGTCCCCCCCCCCCCCAAAAAAAAAAAGTTGTTGCTGCGTCAATCATTTCTTTCATACTTGATAATGTTTAGTCTAGACTTTATTTACGAGACAAAGACAAGATAAACTTCAATGAACCTGAT
>NW_020871007.1:447260-462260 GCF_003789085.1 Penaeus vannamei | reverse complement strand
AATAAGAAGAATTATAAAAAATGGATACTCAAAAGACAAGATAATGATCGCCAAATGATAAAAGAGGAAGAGGAATAAGAAGAATTATAAAAGAAATGGATACTCAAAAGACAAGATAATGGTCACTAAATGATAAAAGAGGAAGAGGAATAAGAAGAATGATGAAAATAATGGACACAAAAGACAAGATAATGATCGCCAAATGATAAAAGCTCAAAAGACAAGATAATGATAACCAAATGATAAAAGAGGAAGAGGAATAAGAAGAATTATAAAACAAATGGATACTCAAAAGACAAGATAATGATCGCCAAATGATAAAAGAGGAAGAGGAATAAGAAGAATTATAAAAGAAATGGATACTTAAAAGACAAGATAATGATCGCCAAATGATAAAAGAGGAAGAGGAATAAGAAGAATTATAAAAGAAATGGATACTCAGAAGACAAGATAATGATCGCCAAATGATAAAAGAGGAAGAGGAATAAGAAGAATTAAAAAAAATGGATACTTAAAAGACAAGATAAGGATCTCCAATAATCTGAGAATGAAATGATATTCGAAATTAATCGTTGCCAATATTCTTCTTCTCTTCTCTCTCTCTTCTTTTTCTTTTCTCTCTCTCTTCTCTTTTTTTTTTCTTTTCTCTTCTCTTTTTTTTCTTTTTCCTCTTTTTCTTCTCTTTCCTTTCACTTCTCTTTCACATCGCTTTCTCTTCCCTTTTTCTTCTCTTTTTCTCTCTCTCCTCCTCTTCTCTTCTCTTCGTTCTCTCTCCGTCTCTCTCTCGCGATGTCTCTCCTTGGCCCTTGCCCCGTTTTGGTGGTGTGTGGTGAAGTGGTGTAACATATAATGTGTCATATATAAGTATATTACGTTTATATCATATAATAATATATATTATATATATATCACTCCACTTCACCTTCACCTTCTACTCTCCCCACCTCCCTCTCTGTTCCCTATCATTCTTATGGATCTGTGTGTGTGTAATACTATATATATACTATATTATATATATATATATACTCTCTCTCTCCTTCCTTGAGAATCCCTCCCGAACAGGGGTCATAGGGCATTCCGCGAGGCAGTCAATATAAGGTCATCTTACTCATCTCTCTTCTACATATCTCTCTCCCTCCTCTCGTCTTATGTTCTCATCTCTCTTGCGGTGTCACGTGATTGCTCTGTGGCGTTCGTGTGCTTAGTGTTGGTGTTGGTGGGCTGGTGGTGTGTGGTTGTGGTCTTCTCTCTCATCTCATCTCTCTCCCTCTCTACCGGGCATGTCTCTCGTCTCTCTCCTCTCTCGTCGGTCTCATTCTCTCTCTCTCTCTCGTTGCGTGAGCGCGTTGCAACGCCTAGACGGTAACAACGGGATAGGAGTGGAGATGCTTCCTCTGTTCTCATTCCATCGCTCTCTCTCTCTCTCTCTCGTCCAGTCATCCCATTCTCTCCTCGTCGTTCTCTCCGATCCCCGCCTCTCTCCCCTCTCTTCGCGCCTCTCTTCTCCGCTCTCATCTCCCTCGTCTCCTCCTCTCTCCCTCGTTCTCTCATTGTCTCTCTCTCTCTCTTTCTGCCACCCCCTCCCTCCTCTACGTCTTCCCAATTCTCGGTCGAGGTTCGCCGCCGTTGTGTCGTCCCTCCTTCCCTCCTCTCACTCTCCCATCCCCTCCCCTCCCTCTCTCTCCTCTCTCTTCTCTGCCTCTCTCCTCCTCCCTCTCCCTATCCTTCCCTCTCTTCTCTCCGCGCTCTCTCTCGCCTGCTCTCGCCCTCTCTCATTCATATCTCCTTTCATTTCTTCTCTCCCCCCTCGGTATCTATCTTCTTCTCACTCCACCCTCTCGATCTCCCCACTCCCTCCGCTCTCATCCTCTCGATCCTCTGTCTTCTCTCCGCCCCGCTCCCGCTCCTCCCGTCCCATCTCCTCTTCCCCCCCCCCCCCACCTCCATCCCCCACCTCTCCCCTTCTCTTTTCTCTCCCCTTTCTCTCTCTTTCTCTCTCCCCCTCTCTGTCGCTGGCTTCTCCTTAAGAAATCCCGAACGAACAGGGGTCCATAAGGGAATTCCCGAGAGCAATCAGAAGGTCTCTTCTCTCTCTCTCTCTCTCCCCGTCGTCTTCTCATCTTCTCCCTCTTCCCCCCTCTCGTCTCCCCTTTCCCCTCCCTCTCCCTCACTTCTCCTCTTCTCTCTGGCTCCTCCCTCTCTCGCCTTCCCCCCCTCTCTCCCACCTCGCTCTCTTCTTCCTCCTTCTCTCCTTCTCGCTTCCTCCTTAATAAATTCCAACGAACAGAGGTCACAAAGGGATATTCCCCGCCGAGGCATTCAGGAGAAGGTCTCTCTTTTCTCCTTCAATCGTCTCTTCTCCGCTCCCTCCCCCCACTGCCCCTCTTCCCGCCCGCTTTCTCCTCTCTCTTCCTCCCCCTCTCTTCTCCCTCTCCCTCTTCTCTTCTCTCCCTCTCTTCCCTTGAGAATTTCCTTCGTCCGCCAACGAACAGGGAGTCATAAGGGAATTCCGAGGCATCAGAAGCTCGACCAAAAGCGAAGTCGTTTCGCTTCCCTCAGCGCCCCTCTCTTCTTCTCTCTTCTCTCCGTCTCCCCTCCTCCCCTCCCTCCTACCTCCCCCCTCTCTCCCCCTCCTTTCTTCTCTTCTCTCTCCCCCTCTCTCCTCCCTTAAGAATTCCCAACGAACAGAGGTCACAAGGGAATTCCCGAGCATCAGAAGGTCTCCTCTCTCCTCTCTCTCTCTCCTCCCTGCCCTCCTCTCTCCTCTCTTTCCTCTCTCTTCCGTCATCTTCCTCTCTCTTCCTCCCCTCCCTCGTCCCCCTCTCTCTCTCTCCTCCCTTGAGAATTCCCAACGAACAGGGGTCACAAGGAATTCCCGAGGCATCAGAAAGGTCTCTTCTCTCTCTCTCTCTCACTTCTCTTCTCTCTCCCCCCCCCATCTTCTTTCTCTCTCCCTCAATCTTCCTCTCTCTTTCCCTCCCTCCTCTCCCTCCTCTCTTCTCTTCTCTCCCCTCCCTCCCTTAAGAATTCCCAACGAACAGGGGTCACAATGGGAATTCCCGAGGCATCAGGAAGCTCGACCAGTTGCGGGTCGTTTCGCTTCCCTCAGCCGCCCCTTCGTCGCTCGCCGGAAGTCGCTGTGTGGGACCGGACCAAACACGGACGGAGCAGAAAGCGGTGATGACGCTCATTTAAAGGCCAGGAAGGAGAGAAGAAGAAGAAGAAGAGAAGAAGAGATGGGGGGTGGGAGGTGGAAATCGTTTTTGAAATCTGCGGGTGGAAATAGTGGAAATAGAAGCGAGGATAGGGGGGGGGGGGGTGGTTTTTTGGAAATCTGTTGGAAATAAAAGCGAGATGGGGGAGAAAATCGTTTTCTGAAATCTGCGGGTGGAAATAGGAAGCGAGGATGGAGGGGGGGGTGGTGAAGAATCGTTTTTTTGAAATCTGTTGGAGATAAAATCGAGATGGGGGAAAAATCGTTTGGAAAATCTGTTGGAAATAAAAGCGAGATGGGAATAAATCGTTTTTTTTTGGAAATTTGTTTGGAAATAAAAGCGAGATGTGGAAAAAAAAATCTGTTTGGAAAAATCGAGATGTGGGCAAAATTTGTTGGAAATAAAAACGATGATGGGAACGTTGGAAAATCTGTTGGAAATAAAAGCGAGTTTTAAAAAATCGATTCGAAAAATTTCAGTGAAAATGAAGGCAAGATGAAAAAAAAAACGCTTCGAAAATCTAGTGAAAATAAAAGCGAGATAAAAAAAAAAAAACTAATTTCGAAAATCTTCATGGAAGAAAAATCGCTTCGAAAATCTTAATTGGAAATAAAAGTAAAAGAAGAAGAAGAAGAAGAAGAAGAAAAATCGCTTCGAAAATCTTAATTGGAAATAAAAGTAAAAGAAGAAGAAGAAGAAGAAGAAGAAAAATTGCTTCGAAAATCTTCATGGAAATAAAAGTAAAAGAAGAAGAAGAAGAAGAAGAAGAAGAAGAAAAAAAAATCGCTTCGAAAATCTTCATGGAAATAAAAGTAAAAGAAGAAGAAGAAGAAGAAGAAAAAAAAAATCGCTTCGATCGTCATAAAAAAAAAAAAAAAAAAAAAAATCCCTCAGAAAATCCTGTCAAAATAAAAACCGAGAACAAAACCAAAAAGAAACTCACTTCGAAAATCCTCAATGCAAAATAAATCCGCGAAAGACAAACATCAATCAACCAGAACAAGACCGATTAAAAGTAGCCAATTTTGAAGCACCCGAAGAAAGGGAAGACCTCGTTACGGGCGGCCGCTCGAGCGAGACCCGAAACAACGACTCGAAACAACGGAAAAATAGACAAAAAGAAGATAAAAATTAGCAAAACGACAAGCAGAGAGGGAAAGAATAGGCANATGTGTAGTAAGGATATATGCTGGTAATATAGAATGCTAGACCCAACGAAGAGGTTAAAAGAAGATGAAGAAGAAAGAGAAAGGAGAAAGGTAAAAAGTTGGAATTCTTTAGACCCAAACAACAGAGAAATGAAGGAAGAAGAGAAGAAGTAAAGAGAAGAAGAAAAGAAAGAAAAAAGGAATTTTCTAGACCGCAAACAACAAAGAGGTAGAGGAAGAAGAAGAAGAGGAAGAGGAAGAAGAGGACGAGGACGAGGACGAGGAGGAAGAGGAAAGAGGAAGAGGAAGAGGAAGAGGAAGAGAAAAGAAGAAAGAAGAAGAAGAGAAGAAGAAGAAGAAGAAGAAGAAGAAGAAGAAGAAGAAGAAGAAGAAGAAGAAGAAGAAGAAGAAGAAGCAGAAGCAGAAGCAGAAGCAGAAGCAGAAGTAGAAGCAGAAGAAGAAGAAAGAAACAAAAAAAGTGGAATTCTCAGTCATGTTATCCAAGTGAAGTGGTCAGTCACGTTTTTGGGGAAGGATGTAGGATGCTGACTGAGGATGGAGCTGACGTCCCGAAGGACCTGTGCTGTCAAAGACTTTTTCTTGTGGGAGATGAAACGGAAAATGCGTGTGTGTGTATGTGTGTTGTGTGTGTGGTGTTTGTATTTGTGTGTGTGTTTGTGTGTGTTGTATTGTGTTTTTGTAGTGTGTTGTGTGTGTTGTGTGTGTGTTTTGTTGTGTGTTTGTTTGTGGTGTGTGTGTGTTTTGTGTGTTTGTGTGTGTGTGTGTGTGTGTGTGTGTGTGTGTGTGTGTGTGTGTGTGTGTGTGTGTGTGTGTGTGTGTGTGTGTGTGTGTGTGTGTGTGTGTGTGTGTGTGTTGTTGTGTGTGTGTGTGTGTGTGTGTATTTGTGTGGTGTGTGTGTGTGTGTGTTGTGTGTTGTGTGTGTGTGTGTGTGTGTTTGTATGGCTTTGTCCGTTTGTGTGTGATATGTCAACTGTGTGTTTGTTTGTCTGTGTTTGTGTCACCTCTATGTTGTGTTTTTGTTTGATTGTATCTAACGTATGTGTTTTTGTTTGTTTTTGTGTGTAATTGCATCCGCTGTACATATGTTTGTTTGTTTTTTTGTGAGATCATATCAACTATATGTTTGTTTGTTTTTAATACGAACGGGTTGAAATATCAAGTACCTATAAGTATCGTTACTAAAATTTGATCGTTGTTTACAAACATTAAAACCCACATTAAAAAAAAAATCTGTGAAGACCGTTCTATTCCCCATTACCTCCGCCACCATCCCCTCCCCCCACCCCTTTCTAACCCCTTCCCCCCACCTCCCCCCTCCCCCCCTCTTCCTCCCTCCCTCCCTCCACACCTTCCAATCCCCTCCCCCCTCCCCCCACCCTTCTAACCCTCCCCTCCCCACCCCTTCTCCCCCCTCCCTCCCCTCCCCCAACCCCCTTCCCCTCCCACCTCTAACCCTTTCCCCCACCCCTTTCCAACCCCCTCCCCCCTTCTAAACCCCCTCCCTCACCCCACCCCTTCCACCCCCCCCCACCCCAGCCCCGAAAAATAGTACAGTTGATAAAACCCGCGACCCACTGTTATTAAGCGATGACAGAATCCTTAATAATAGCAATGTCGCTGATACTAAGATAGAGTTCAAGCGTGGAACCCCTTGTTGTTCAAGTGTTCACCAGATTCTTGTTTTCTTTTTTTTAAATGTTAATTGGTGGTGGTGAAGCAATGCCTAAGTTGTCACCGAGTTGCTATTTTTTTTTTTTTTTGGGGGTGGGTGGGGTGGGGGTGGGAAGAGCGTGAGAAAAATGGTGAGTGATTTGATTACTAGTGCTTTAGTTGTAGTTGTTGTTTCTGTTGTTGTTGGTGGTGGTGTTGTAATTGTTGTTGTTGGTGGTGGTGGTGGTGAGGTTATTATTTGTTATTGTTATTAATGTCATTATTATGAACAAAAATATTTTTTCTCATTATCACCATTACCATTATTCCCATTTTCGTAGCTATTATTATTATTAGTAGTAGTGCTAGTAGAATTAGTATTAGTAATAGTAGTTACAGCAGCAGCATAATAGTAGTAGTTATAGAAGTAGTAGTAGTAGCAGTAGCTGCAATAGTATTATTATTATTATTATCATTAGTAGTAGTAGTAGTAGTAGTAGTAGTAGTAGAAATAGAAGAAGTATAAGTTTAAGTAGTAGTAATAGTATCATTATCATTATTATCATCATTATAAGTAGTAGTAATCATAGTAGTAGTAGCAGTGGTAGTAGTAGTAGCAGTAGTAGCAGTAGAAATAGCAGAAGTAGTAGTAGTAGTAGTAGTAGTAGTAGCAGAAGTATAGTAGTAGCAGACGTAGTAGTAGTAGCAGCAGTAGCAACAGTAGCAGCAGCAGCATCACTAAACCGCTCTGATCCTCATCTTGTTTCAATAACAATTAGTTATTTCTTCATGCGGTTGATTCCAATGATTGACGTCTCTCTTGTTTTGACACGAGGTTTATGCCTGGACCACGTGACACACTTCTGATCCCGGCTGAGAAGAGCAATCCTCTGGTGTGGCTTTGTTTTTAATTGGCGAGGTTGCAACGTTGCAGAGGCGGTGCAAGAGGGTCCGTGCATGACATTTTGCCGCTGCTGTGATTAGTCACACTCCCCCCCTCTCCCCTCCTCTCTACTCTTCTACTCTTCTCTTCTCTTTTCTTATTTCTAATCCTTTTTCTCCCTCTCTACTCTCCTTTTCTTCTCTTCTTTTCTCTCCTTTCTCTTTTCTCTCCTCCTCTCCTCTCTTCTTTTCCTTACTCATCTTCTCTCATCTCTCCTCCTCTCACTTTTCTTCCTCTCTCCTCTCGTCTCCTCTCTACTTTCTACTCTTCTCTCCACTCCTCTCCGCTCCTTCTTCTCTTTCCTCTCCTCCTCTCCTTTCTTCTCTTCTCTCCCTTCCTCTCCTCTCCTCTCTCCTAACTTCTTCCCTTCTCCTCTCCCCTCCTCTTCCCTCTCCCTCCTCTCCCTTCCCCTTCCCCTCCTGTACCCCCTGTTCCTGTACCCACCCTTCCCCTGTCCCCTGTCCTGTACCCCCCCTTCCCCTCCTCTCCCCCTCCCCCCCCCCTGTCCTGTACCCACCCTCCCCCCTCCCCCCTTCCCTCCTCTCCCCTGCCCCCTTCCCACCCTCCCCCTCCCCCTGATCTTGCCGAGGGTGAGAACCGAAGAGGAACCACTTTGCGGGTTCGTAATGCTGTCCGGTGAACCTCTGCTTCCCGGGACGAGCGTGGTGAGTGTGGGAACGTATACCTGGCCTTATATGTGTGGGCGCGCGTGTGAGATGTGTGTGGGGTGGGGGAGGTGTGTGGGGGGTGTAGGGTGGGGTGTGTGTGTGGGGTGGGGTGGGGGGAATGGGTGGGGTGGGGTGGGGGTGGGGGGTATGGGGGAGGTGTGTGTGTGGTGGGAGATGTTTGTGTGGTGGGGTGGGGGGGGGTGGGGGAGTAGGGTGTGGGGCGGTGCGTGCGTGAGCGTCAAAGCCTTTTGTATCCACGTGTGTCTGTGTCAAAAGACCTGCGCCATTAGGTCACCCAAACACCAACGACAACAACAATAATATAATAATCATTATAATAATACCAATAATAATATCAACAACGACAACAACAGCAATAACAATAATAATAATTATAATAATAACAATGATAATATCAACAACAACAACAACCACAATAACAACAGCAATAACAACAACAATGATAACATTCATCAAAATAAACAACAACAACAACAACACCAACGCAACAAAGACCTTCCCGACTTTGTATGAGGCTGAAAATTGCCACCTGACCCCTCCTCACCCCACCCCCTCCCACCCCCACCCCGCCACGCCACACCAACAAGTTTTCGAGAGCTGCCTTTTGGGGCGCTGGCCGACGGAGGCAGCCGCTCGGGTCCTTACCGGGCCCCGTCGGGAATGGGGGGGGGGGGGGGGTTGGAGGGACTGCCGCTTGGGTGGATGTCTGTGTACGTACACATGCACACACGCGAATACACACGACACACACACACACACACACACACACACACACACACACACACACACACACACACACACATATATATATATATATATATATATATATAATATATATATATATATTATATATATATATATATATGTATATACATATAATATATATATATATATATATATATATATATATATATATATATATATATATATATATATATATATATATATATATAAACACATATAGATAGACAGAAAAAGATAGATAGATAGAGAAATAGAGATACATAGATAGAGAAACATAGATAAATATATAGATATAGAGAGATACAGAAACAGAGAGATAGAGCGAGACAGGAACAGACGGAATAAAAGTAATAATAAGTAAAACTAAAAGAAATTGAACAAACAACAAAAAACACTGTGGATTTCCCTCTCGCCGAACCCACTTTTAGGCCACAGTCGGTCGCGGGAAAATTACTTGTGGATTCGCGTGAGTTTGCTTCCAGACGCTGAATCTGTCGTCTGCTTCGGGATATTTTGAATTGATGGGACTTTCACTTTTAGAGATTTCGAAAAATATGTGTTTTTTTAATATTCTTTTGTTCATATTTTTTCTTCTTTTGTTTATTTATTTCTACTTTTTTGTTTCTTATTCATTTATCTTCATCTTCTTTTTCTTCTTTATTTCACTTTTATTTTTGCTTCTTTCTTCTTGTTTACTTTTAAAATTTCCATCCCTCCTTTGTTTTTCTTCCTCCCAGTTCCTTTTCTTTTTCTTTCTTGTAAATTTCCCTTTTTTATTCCTGTTTCTCGTGGTATATATAAACCATATATCAAAGTATATATTTTCATTACGTTTTTCCTGATCTACAGAGGACATGCATTTTCTTTAAAGAATAACTAACTTCTATCTTTTGGACGAACTTCTAACTATATTTTTTGGAAGAACTTATTTTTTAACGAACTTCTAACTTCATTTTTTTGGAAGAACTTATTTTACGAACTTCTAACTTAATTTTTTTTAAGTTTTTTTTTTAACGAACTTCTAACTTCCATTTTTTGGAAGAAGTATTTTTTTTACGAACTTCTAACTTCAGTGTCTAAAAAATGCTTTTGTGTGATGTGGTTTGTGTGCACGTATCTGTTTTGCAATGACTGGGAATTCTTATTACTAAACGAACCAAGTTTATTTCGATTTTTTTCCTTTGTTGGCATCTCTACTAAAAAGTGTATTATATGTATTTTACTAGATATGTGATCATAGAGAAATAGGGCTTATGTGCGTATCCCCTTCTATGAAAGTTTTTTTCTGCACATTTTACACTTTTTTCAACTTGCATTTTACATTTTTTTCACATTTTTTACACTTATTAAACTTATACTCTTAGACTTCATATACTTTTTTTACACACACGCACACGCAAACACACACACACACACACTCACACACACACCACACACACACACTCACCCCCCCCACACACACACTCACCCCCCACACACACACTCACCCCCCACACACACACTCACCCCCCACACACACACTCACACACACACTCACCCCCCACACACACACACTCACCCCCCCCACACACACACTCACCCCCACACACACACACTCACCCCCCACACACACACACTCACCCCACACACACACACACTCACACACACACACACACTCACCCCCCCTCCCCACACACCACACTCACCCACCACACACACACACACACACACGCACTCTTAGCAACCTTGTTCTGGGAAACTACGCTGACTGCACGGGATTCCCTTGACGCTGATGAAATATTTTTTTGTAGTGGTCTCTTGCCTCCGGTCGGTCAGCTGGGCCGGTGTGCGTGTGCGTGCGTGTGTGTGTGTGGGGGGGGATGAATGTGTGTTTTGGGGGGGTGCATGGGTAGAGGAATGTGGGGGTGGGTGGGAGGGGTGATGTGTGTGTGGGGGGGTGTGAGTGGTGTGTGTGGGGGGTGGGGGGTGGGGGGGTGAGTGTGTGTGGGGGGTGAGTTTGGGGGTGGGGTGAGTGTGTGTGTGGGGGGGTGGTGTGTGTGTGGGGGTGGGAGTGTGTGTGTGTGGGGGGGATGTGTGTGTGTGTGTGTGGGGTGAGTGTGCGGTGTGTGTGTGGGGTGAGTGTGGGTGTGTGTGTGGGGGGTGTGGTGTGTGTGGGGGGGTGAGTGTGTGTGTGGCGGGGGTGGGGGTGAATGTGTGTTTGGGGGGGGTGCTGGGGTAGGGTGAATGTGGGGGGTGGGTGGGAGTGGAAGTGAGTGTGTGTGTGTGGGGTGAGGTGAAGTGTGTGTGTGGGGGGTGAGTGTGTGTGTGGGCGGGGTGGGGGTGAATGTGTGTTTGGGGGGGGTGCAGGGGTAGGGTGAATGTGGGGGGTGGGGGGAGGGGTGAGTGTGTGTGTGGGGGGGTGTGACACACACACATATAGTATGTATACATATATGTATATAAGTATGTAAAATATATGTATGTAAGTATGAACGTATGCATGCATGCAAATAGGAATATGTATGTATATATGTAGGAATATATATATATATATAATATATATATATATATATATATATATATATATATATATATATATTATATATATATATATATATGTACGTATGTCCGTGTGTTCGCAATGATCGGAAAAAAATGCGGGAAGCGAGAGTGGAAGGAAAGGAAAGGTAATTCACACTTTCTCCGTTTTTTGGGAGTTGGGTTTGCGTTGTGGTGTCCGTGGCGTTTGTGCGAAGGGTGGAAGTGTTTTGGGTCTGTTGTTAGAGAGAGAGGGGGAAGGAGAGGGAGAAAGGAAGAGGGAGAAGGAGAGGGAGAGGGAGAGAGGGAGGGAGGGAGGAGAAAGGAGAGGGAAGAGGGAGAGGGAGAGAGAAGGACACACAAGAAGAGAGAGAGAGACGAGAGATAGAAAGAAAAAAGAGAAGGAAAGAGAAAGCGACAATAACCAAAAAAAAAATGAAAAATAAAAAATAAATAAAATAACACAGCAAAAAAAAAAAAAATAAATAAAATAAACAATAAAAATAATATAAAAATCCTTTGCGTACAACCGGTCTATCTGACCTCCATCGACCATGAATTAAAGGGACACTCGGGCGCAGGTCAGGGAGTCAGGGGGCTGAGGTCAGAGGTCAGAGGTCAAGGGGCGGGGAGGGAGGGAGGGAAAGGGAGAGAGGAGGGAGGAAGAATGGGGAGAGGGATAGAGTGGGAGGGAGGGAAGGGGGTAGGAGGAGAGGGGAGAGGGGTGGAAGGAGGTAGGGGGAAGAGGGAGAGGGAGGTGAAGGGAGGTAGTGGAGAAGTGAGTGGGAAGGGGGGAGGTTGGGGAGAGGGGAGGGAGGAATGGTTAAAGGGAAGAGGGGGGAGGGAGAGAGTGGAAGGAGAGGAGGGAGAGGAGGGAGGTAGGGTTGGAGGGGAAGAGTTGGAAAGGAGGGGAGGTAGGGGGAGAGGAAGGAGGAAGGAGGAAGGAAGGGGGCTGACATGAAAATTAGGGAGAGAGGGTGAAGAGAATTCGGAGAGGAGGGAGAAAAGGATAAGAAGGATGGAGAAAAGGGGGTGAAGGAGGGGAGGGGTATGGGGAGGAAGAAGAGATGAGGAGGCACCCTTAAGAAAGAGGGTGGGAGGGAGAGTAGGGAGGAGACATCCTAGGGAAGGAGAGAGAGAGGAGAGAAAAGAGAAAGAGAGAAAGAAAAAGAGAGAGAGAGAGAGAAAGATTGAAAGATCGATATATAAGAGAGACAGAGAAAAACAGAGAGAAATAGAAAGATTTTCAGAGAGCAGAGGGGACAGGAGGAGGGAAAGGGAGAGACACCCTAAGGAAAGGAGACGAGAGAGAGAGAGAGAGAGAAAAGAGCAAGAGTCGTCACCCTAAGGAAGAGAGGATGAGGTGGGATGGGGGATGGGGAGGGGGAGGGCCACCCTCGAGAAGAGGGGGGAGGGGGGGGGAGGCTTCGAGAAGGAGGTGAAGGTACCTCATTAAGAGCACGCACCAGGATCTTCGGAGAGTTGGACCACCAGCTACTGTAACCTCCGCCCACACCCCGCCCGCACGCCCACCCGACCCGAACCGTCCAAGGCCTCGACCCACTCCTTCCAGCCCACCCGCGGCCCCGACCCACTCCTTCCAGCCCACCCCGACCCACACCACCAGGCCTCGACCCACACCATCCACAGCCTCGACCCACTCCCTTCCAGCCCACCCTAGGCTACTCACACCACCAATGCCCCACGCTCGTCTTCCCCGACCTGCCCTATTCTCTGCCTACTCCAAAAGCCGCTCCGCTGGGTTTTTCTCTCTCTTCCTCTATGCTGTCTGTGTGATTGTCTGTCTGTCTGTCTCTTTCTTTCCTCTCCCCTTCTTATCTCTCTCTTTACTCTTTCTCTCTCTTTCCTCTCCATTCTTATCTCTCTCTTTCTCTTTCTCTCTCTTGTCCCCTCTCCTTCCCGTCCCGCCTCTCTCTTTCCTCTCCCCATCCCTTCCCTCCATCTCTCCTCTCTCCTTCCCTCCCATCCCATCCCATCCCCATCCCCTCTCTCCCTCCCTCCCATCCACCATCTCCGTCCCTTTCCCCCTCCCCATCCCTCTCTCCCTCTCCCCATCCTCCTCTCCCCTCTGGCCAAACTGTGCCTCTTGCCCCCCTTGCATAAGAATACCAAGGAGGCAGCATAATGTCTTTCCTTTGAGCGTCTCTGAGAAAGAAACCAAAAATAACTAGAAGCACGCAGAGAGCGCATACTCCGCCAAAAGGCAAGGAGAGGGAGGAGAGAGAGAGGGAGAGGGGGGAGGAGGGAGAGAGGGAGAGGGGCCGGGAGGGAGGGAGGGAGAGAGAGGGAGAGAGGAGAGAGAGAGAGAGAGGAGAGAGGAGGAGAAAGAGAAGAGAGAGAAGAGAGAGAGAGAGAGAGAGAGAGAGAGAGAGAGGAGAGAGAGAGAGAGAGAGAGAGAAGTGAGGGGGAGGGAGAGAGGGAAGGGAGGGAGGGAGGGGAGGGAGGGAAGGGAGGGAGAGAGAAAGAGAGAGAGAGGAGAGAGAGAGAGAGAGAGCGAGAGAGAGAGAGAGGGAGAAGGGAGGGAGGGAGAAGGGAGAAGAGAGAGAGAGAGAGAGAGAGAGAGAGAGAGAGAGAGAGAGAGAAGAGAGGGGGGGGGGGGGGAGAAGGGAGAGAGAGGGGGGGAGAGAGGGGGAGAGAGGGAGAAGAGAAGGGAGAGAGAGGGAAAGAGAGAAGAGAGAAGAGAGAGAAGAGAGGAGAGGAGAGAGAGAGAGAGAGAGAGAGAGAGAGAGAGAGGAGAGAGGGAGGAGGGAGGGAGGGAGGGAGAGAAATGAGAGAGAGAGAGAGAATAAGAGATAAGAAGAAGAGAATGAGAGAGAGAGAATAAGAGATAATAAGAGAGAATGAGAGAGAGAGAAGAAAGAAAAGAAAGAGAGAAAGGCAATAAGAGAATGATGAAAAACTCCTAATTTTTTTCTCTATCTCGCAGTACTAATAATGATAATAGTTACCCCTATTAGCAAGGCAATATGACATATCATTTTATAAAATCCTGGATCATGATATCTGAGTTAATAAACCAACAAACTAACCAACGCTATACCCAAAAATGAATAAATAAATAATAAATAAATAAAAATGATAAATATAGATGAATATAAAAATAACCTTGGAGGAGGTCAAAACTGAAAAAAAAGTATTGGTAACTGTCATTGATTATTGTCCACTAACATTATCATCATCAATAAATGTTGAAATTGAGGAATATGTTATTGCTATCTTCAATTATCATCAATAATCTTTATCGCCGTTAAACAGAGATATATATTATCATTATCACTATTATCATCTTCTTATCACTTCATCATCTTCATCATTATCATATTATCATCATCATTATCACTATATCATCATCATTATCACTATTATCATCATCATTATCACTATTATCATCTTCAATCATTATTACTAAAGATTATTAGAAAGCGGGTGAGAAAGGGACGAAATAGATAAATAGAGACAAGGCAATAAAATAGATAAATAAAAAAAAGAAAAAAAAGAAGCTAAATAGATAAAAAGGAATTGTATAATCAGATGAATAGACAAATGCATGACAGATAAAGAGATACTATGATTAAAATAGATATAAAAATAGATAATTGGGTGTTTAATTCCAGTCAATAGATAGCCACAAATCCTACGGTTCTCTTCGCCCATTTTCGGTAAAGGAAATAAAGGAAATGTGAAAAAAGAAGTAAAAAGAAGGAAAATGAGATAATACAATGTTTAAGTAAAAATGTAAATAAGTGGATAGTGAAATCCCAGAAAGAGAGGAGGAAAACGAGAAGAATAACTAAAATAACGATAGAAAAAATATACAACATTCATATTTAGAGTTAAATAAAAGAAAAAAATGTCCACATAAATACAAACAAAATGAAAAGGTATGATTTTCGTTCCCGTAAGAAGGAAAAAATCAAACGTAAAATACAAGGCACAAAAACAACAACAACAATAACAACAACAAACAATAACAACAATAACGACAACAATATCAACAACAATAACAATAACAATAACAACAATATCAGCAACAACAGTAACAACAATGTCAA
>NW_020871007.1:434760-437260 GCF_003789085.1 Penaeus vannamei | reverse complement strand
CGCATCGTTGAGTTTCAGTAATATATTCTGGTTGCAGCTCTCTCTCTCTCTCACATACACTATTCCTCCCCCCCACTCTCTCTCTCTCTCTCTCTCTCTCTCATACACTATCCCCCCCTCTCTCTCTCTCTCACTATTCTCCCTCCTTCCTCTCTCTCTCTCTCTCTCTCTCTCTCTCTCTCTCTCTCTCTCTCTCTCTCTCTCTCTCTCTCTCTCTCCTCTCTCTCTCTCTCTCTCTCTCTCTCTCTCTCTCTCTCTCTCTCTCTCTCTCTCTCTCTCTCTCTCTCTCTCTCTCTCTCTCTCTCTTTTACAGATCTATTATGGCATGAAATGATTCTTATCGATTTTTTCTATGGAATATTACTTTATAATTATCATTGATGTCATCATCATCATTTCAGTAGTTGCAATAGTAGTTGTAGTATTACTATCATCATTATTATCATTATGTTCATCATGGCCATTGTTGTTGTTGCTCTTAGTTATTACTCTCTCTCACTATTCCTCCCCCTCTCTCTTTACTGTTTTAACTTCCACTACAAACACCAAAAGAGATTTCGACACGTCATTATTGTAAATAATATTGATATTAATAAACTGCGAACACAAAGGTATCGCAATGGTGATAATAATATTATAAAACAAAAATGTTTATTATAATTTTATCGCTAACAATGTCGCTGATATCCATGATAATAATATTACCGTTAATAAAGATAAAGGTATATAACTAAAATGATGATGATAATGCTAACAAAAATGACAGTAGTAGTAGCAGTAGTAGTAATAACCACAGCAACAACAACAATGGCCATGATGAACATAATGATATTAATGATGATAGTAATAGTACTACAACTACTATTGCAACTATTGAAATGATGACGATGATGACATCAATGATAATTACAAAGTAATATTGCATAGAAAATTCAATAAGAATCATTTTAAGTTCCTTCCAGTTACGTTTTCTGATATTTTGCCTTAATAGATCTGTAAAAGACATCTTAAGTGATATGTCAGTAGAGGAACCCATCTGTGTATTCTATATTTCTTCTTTATTAGTCTGAGTACTATGGTAGTTTGAACTAAAATCACAACTAGATGCTCGTTCTTGTTTTGTGTTTGCATTCCTAACACAAGGAAAAAGTAATAATGACTCGGTACAATTTTCTCCTTCTCCTTTTTAAAATCTGGGAACATATCTTGTCCACTCATAAAAAGGCGAGTTTTTCACTTAGCCAAAATTCCGTAAAAGTCTTGCGGTTTCGTCATTACCCTATACTAAAAAAAAAAGAAAAAAAAAGAAAAAAAATGTTTGTATTCTAATCACATCTTGGTTTGCTTCGTCTATCTCGTCCTTGCTGTCATTTCATTCGTGCATACCTATTCCCCAACGAGTGACAGGAATCGAAAGGAGATCAAAGAAGTCTAAGAAGTAATAGAAAGGAGATCAAAGAAGTAAACACATTCCCACTAATGTAAATAAAAAGCTAGTTTACCTCTACAAGTTTCCCTCAAAACGGCCTCCGACGTAACCACCAGCCCCTCACGCGTCACCGATAACTACCACCGAAATTGGATCTCTTGAGAAATTATACTCCCCATTTTTTCCACCCCTTGTAACTAGCCCCTATGGAGGGTTTTGTCGGAAAAAGTCGCCAGGGGGGGAGTCAAACCACTAATCTTTCAGTTAACACCCTTACACGCACGCTAACGCACTTTGCCAAGGAACACGCATGTTTTAGAAGGCTCATGAATAACACGCAGGTTCTGTGTCTTTGTCTCCGCTGGTATACGCGAGAGAGAGAGAGAGAAAGAAAGAGAGAGAAAAGAGAGATAGAGACATATTGATAGGCTGAAAGAAGGATAGAGAGTCAGAGGTAGACAGAGAATTAAAGAGATAGAGACATATTGATAGACTGAAAGAAGGATAGAGAGTCAGAGGTAGACAGAGAATTAAAGAGATAGAAAAAGAGATAGAGACATATTGATAGACTGAAAGAAGGATAGAGAGAGTCAGAGGTAGACGGGGAATTAAAGAGATAGAGAAAGAGACAGACAGAGACATATTGATAGACTGAAAGAAGGATAGAGAGTCAGAGGTAGACAGAGAATGCAAGAGACAGAGAAAGAGAGAGACATATTGATAGACAGGAAGAAGGACAGAGAGACAGAGACACACAGACTGAGAACATACATTCATACAGACAGACAGACAAAGAGGAAGAGGGAAAGAGAAAGAGAGAGAGAGAAGAGTGTCCTCTTCAATATAGATTTATATTGCAGTGTTTGGCGTATTGCTTCAGTGTGTAGAAGGATGGGTAATTAAGTCTTCATAATGAACATTTGGACAATTATGTTATACTGTCCTTTTTCATTGCGATACTGACGCTATAAAGTTGAAAAGAGTGTCTATTCTCTTGTGACACTAAAAGATGCTGTCGTTTTGATTATGACGTCAATTAACGAAATGTCTATATATATGCAAATTCTTACC
>NW_020871007.1:412260-417260 GCF_003789085.1 Penaeus vannamei | reverse complement strand
TCTCCTCATTCCTCTCTCCTCCTCCCATGGCCAGAAATTCCCAGTTGTCTCGATCTCACCGCCCGCATCACTTAGGTCCTCTCACCCGCCATTTCCAATACTTCTTCATTAGTCCTTGGTGCCGCCCACGGGGTCTTCCTCCTCCTCAGCATCTTCTTCGCTTCCAGCCTCTTCACCATCGACGTCGATAAGGTCCAACTTTCCACACCATATAGCAGAGTTGACCAAACACGAGTTTTTATAGATTTTTTTCCTAGTTCTTATAGATAACTTTCTGTTTGTTATAAAGTTCCTCATACTGTTGAAGGCAGCTTTTGCAATACCTATTCCCGTTTTAATTTCTTTTAATTAAGTATATATGTATGTATATATATATATATATATATATATATATATATATATATTATATATATATATATATATATATTAAAGACACACATATATTAACACTTCAATACACATATTATATGTATGATGTATGGTGGAGTTGTGTTGTGTTTGTCTGTGTGTTTACTCATTATATAAGTTAATAAATAAAGTGAGCACTAAGGTGCAGTCTTCAGGCATGTATATTAAATGTTTGATTATAACCCTTATGCAAAGGGTCAGCCAGATTGAAAATAGATGCTTGGGTAATCTTTTCCTGACCTTTCGTAGGGTATGTAAACTCTCTCTCTCTCTCATTCTCTCTCTCTCTCTCTCTCTCTCTCTCTCTTTCTTTCGCTCATCTTTCCTCTTCGTGATTCTCTCTCTCTCTCTCTTCTCTCTCTCTCTCTCTCTTCTCTCTCTCTCTTTCTCTCTCTCTCTCTCTCCTCTCTCTCTCTTCTCTCTCTCTCTCTCTCTCTCTTCTCTCTCTCTCTCTCTCTTCTCTCTCTCTCTCTCTCTCTCTCTCTCTCTCTCTCTCTCTCTCTCTCTCTCTCTCTGTCTTTCTTTCTCATATGCATTCCATTTTTTTAATCTACAGTCCCATATACATATTACTACACGTAAACCGAAATATATTCGTAAGAAGAAACCATATGGATTTGTGCTCACATTTTTTTTTTACCCTTTCAGAAAAAAATGTCATCACTAGAAAAAGAAGTACCACTACTAATAACAACAATAACAAGTACAACAGCTACAACCACGCCTCCTCTCTAGGGATCCCCCCCCCCCCACATATACAACCCTTTTCCCTCCCACATACAATCCCTAATAAAGCGGATGAAGGGATAGACAAACAATATAGAGGTAGATAGATGGGTAGATATTAGATAAGTAGATAGATAGATCAGAGATATAGACAGATATATATGTAGGTTGATAGATAGAAAGACAAACAGATAGATGGGCAGATACTCAGACAGATACATGCATGCATACATACATACATGCAAACATACATATCCGCACATAAATAGATTCAGTACACACATGCAATTACATGCATACCTAGGCAATTAGACGAATGAATAAACAGAAATGAGATAGGCAGACATCCACTAAAAAAAAAAAAAAAAAAAAAAAAAAAAAACTGGGTGAAAGCACAAAGTTCATCTCTTTCTCTCTTTCTCCCTCTCCCTCTCATTTTCTTTCTATCTCCCTCTCTATCCCTTTCTCCTTCTCCCTCTCTTTCTTCCTCCCTCTCCCTTTGTCTCCTTCTTCTTCTCTCTCTTTTCCCTCTCTCCCATTGTTTCTTCCTTCCTCTCCCCCTTCTCTCTCTTTCTCCCTTCCCCTCTTCCTTTCTCCATTTCCTTCGCTCTCATTTCCCTCTCTCTCCTTTTCTCTTTCTTCCTCTCCCTCTCACTCTGTTTCTCCCTCTCCCTACCTCTCCTTCTCTCTCTTTCTTACTCTACCTCTTTCTTTTTCTCCCCCCTCTCTCTTTCTCCCTTCCTCCCCCCTCTCTCTCTTTCTCTCCCTCGCTCTCTTTCTCCCTCCTTTTCTCTCTTCCTCTCCTTTCTCCTCCACCCTCTCTCTATTTCTCCCTCTCCCTCTCTTTCTTTCTCTTTTCCCTCTCTCTTTCTTCCTCTTCTCCTCTTCTCTTCCTCTGTACCTTCCGCCCCCCCTCTCTCTCTTTCTCCCTCTCCTTCTCTTTCTTTATCGAATTATCTCTGAACAACAGTATTAGTCCCAATGACGAATGTTTATGAGAATGTGTTATCTAATGACACTGCTTTGCCCCTCTGATGATGATTCAGCATAGAATGTGGTAGGAATAATTATCATGAAGCTTCCTAATTGTATGCTTAATGAGATAGATACCGTCGTTTTAAGCGTTTGTTGCTATTGTAGGTGTCATATGCAGCGGTCACTGTCTGTTGGACTATGTTATGCTCTGTTACGTATTTGCTTGGTTATTCTGTGTTTTGGTTATATTTCTATATTGTCTTAGCTATACCAACCCAACACCACACATATATATGTGTGTGGGGTGGGGGGGGTGATTGTGTGTTTGTGAGAGAGAAGAGAGTGTTGTTGTGTGTGTTATGGTGTTGAGAGTGGTTTTTGTGGCCCCCCGTGTGTGTGTGAGGTGTTTTTTTTTTTTTTTGGGGGGGGGGGTTTTATTTTTCTTTGGGGTGTGTTGAAGTGTGTGTTTGTGTGTTGATGTTGTTTTTTTTTGTATTGTGTGTTGGGTTGTAAATGTGTGTGTTTGTTGTGTTGTGTTTTCTTTCCTTCTGTCTCTGTTCTTTTTCTAATCTTAACTCCTCTGATATTGTATCTATCTATATTCATTCTGTGTTTCTGTTTTTCATCTTGTTTTATTTCTCTCCTTCCCCTTCTTCTATTTCCTCTCTTTCCACTCCTCTAATGTTTCTCTTCTTCCTCCCATATGCCGTGTCCCCTTTTCGCTTTTTCCTTTTCTTTTTCCGCCTTTTTTCTTTTTTTTCCTCTTTTCAAAAAAAAAAAAAAAAAAAAATTATATATAATATAAAAAAAAAAAAAAAAAAAAAAAAAAAAAAAAAAAAAAAAAAAAAAAAAAAAAAAAAAAAAAAAAAAAAAAAAAATATAATATACAAACTTTCTCCCTCTTTCTTCAATTCCCTCCCTGCCCCCTTCTTACTCCTTTTTTTTTTTTCCTCTCCCTCTCAACATTCNTCTTTCCTTCTTTCTCTGTCTTTTTATATCTACTCCTCTATATTGTATCTATATATTCATCTGTTTCTGTTTTCATCTTATTCTCTCCTTCCCTTCTTCTATTTCTCTCTTCCACTCTCTATGTTTCTCTCTTCCTCCATATCCTCCCCTTTCGCTTTCTTCTTTTCCCTCCTCTTTCACTCTCTCTTCTTCATCTCCCTCCCTGCCTCTTACTCTCTCTCTCTCACATCTCCCTCCTTCTCCTCCTCTCTGTCACTCCTCACTCTCCAACCCCCCCCTCTCTCTCCTCCTATCCCCTCTCCTTTCGCCCCCCACCCTCTCTCACTCCCCTCCCTCCCACCTTCCTTCTCCAAGCCAAAGTCTCGACAACTAAAACTCCCAAACACGAAACATCCTAAAAATCCCTCACTTTCCTTCCTCTTCAAATTCCTTCGTGCTTCCTCGCAAGATCCAGTCACGAGGATGCCTCCTTCATGCAACCAAGCACCAAGCACAGGCCGTTAAGTGATGCATTAGTGAGATTCCCGTTAAGGATGAATCATGACACTTAGGGGGTTAAAATGACTAGTGTTTTTTTTTTAAGAGAACGTGTCACATAGCTTGGGTTCCCGTGAATGCGTTATAAAGGTACTTGCGCTGAAGGAATGTTGATTTGGATGTTGTACGCAAATGTGTAATACTCTGGGTTTCTGTTAACGGTTGTACAGTGGAATGCGAAAGCGTGGGAATATCGCATTCATCACTAATTCAGTATCGGTTTCTGATGGGTACAGTGAAGATGAATGTACATATATATATAATGCGTACAGGGTAGGTAGGGAGGGAAGGAGGAAGGAGGAAGGAGGGAGGAGGAGGGAGGAGGAGGGAGGGAAGGAGGGAGGAGGAGGAGGAGGGAGGGAGGAAGGAGGAGGGAGGAGGAGGGAGGGAGGGAGGGAGGAGGGAGGGAAGGAGGGAGAGAAAGGAGAGAGAGAGAGAGAAGAGAGAGGAGAGAGAAGAGAGAGAGAGAGAGAGAGAGAGAGAGAGAGAGAGAGAGAGAGAGAGAGAGAGAGAGAGGCAGAGACAGAGAGGGAAATAAAGAAATACTGACAATGAGAAACACAGGAAGCGACAGATAAACTGACAGACAGATAGACAAGAAGATAGACAGAAAGGGATAGATATATAAAGATAAATAGAGATGCATAGTTTGAAAGATAGATAGATAGAGAGACGGAGAAAGAGACAAACAGACAGACGGACAGACATAAACTAGAGGCGCCTTCTGTACGTGCCGTAAAAGTTAATCCAGCATTAAAGTTTAATCCAGATCTCTAGTGCGCATGCGTAATGGCAGCGCCCGGGATCAACATTTCATGCACCTCTAGACCAGCATTAACTTTGAAGCTTAAAATCTAATCCTGCACATGCGCAGAACGAGCTAATCAATTCCACCAATCATACACTGATACATAATGACGTCATTATCTCCATAGGAAAGATGGGGTTGAGTTGCCTTTGATGTTTATTATAGGCAATAATAAAACAAATTCTGACATTCTCGTGTTCAAGATGTATATGGAAATTCATCAACATGTATTGTTATAAGTTGCGGAATACTGAAACTGCAGTTATAACTCTCAACAGTGAAGAGAAAAACGAAAGGAAAATCCCACAGAGAATTCCACAGTTTACAGATGAAGAAAGGCAATATGTTACATCCAGGTTAGAAAAACACTCTCAACTCATGTAATAAATCATATCAGCTGACTAAAACATCACGATTAGGCTTCAAATACAGTATTAGGTTTCAGTACAGACTTCATGAATGTTTATATTACAATGACTTTAAAACCGCGTGGAAATTTGTTATAATATTTCTCGATAGCAACACCCTGAAAAAAAAATACCGTACTCCGTGCCCCACAGTCACTCACGAGAAAGAG
>NW_020871007.1:399760-407260 GCF_003789085.1 Penaeus vannamei | reverse complement strand
GAGGGGTGGGTATTAGGAAGGAAAGGAGGCGTGTGGGGATATTGAGAGGGAAAGGAGGGGTGGGTATTAGGAGGGAAAGGAGGGGCGTGGGGGATATGGAGTGAGGAAAGAGGGGTGGAGGGATATGAGGACGGGAAAGAGGGGTGGGGATGTTGAGGAGGGAAAAGGAGGGTGGGGGGATATTGAGAGTCGGAAAGGAGGGGTGGGGGGATCGTGAGGAGGGAAAGGAGGCGGTGGGGGGATATTAGGAGCGGAAAGGAGGGGTGGAGGATATGCAGGAGGGAAAGGCAGGGGTAGGGCGGGATCGTTGAGAGGGAAAAGGAGGTAGTGGTGGGGATAATGAGGAGGAGAAAGGAGGAGGTGGGGGGTATTAGGAGGGAAAAGAGGGTGGGGGGATATGAGGAGGAAAGGAGGGGTAGGGGGTATTGGAGGGAAAAGAGGGGTGGTGGGATATGAGGAGGGAAAGGGGGGCTGCAAGGGGATATGGAGGAGGGAAAGCGATGGGCTGGGTGTATTAGGAGGAAAGGAGCGGGTGGGAATATGAGGAGGGAAAGGAGAGGGTGGGGGATATGAGGCAGGGAATTGGAAGGGGTGGGGGGGGATATTGAGGAGGGAAAGGAGGGCTGGGTGGGGGATATGAGGAGGGAAAGCGCAGGGGAGTGGGGGGATATGAGGAGGGAAAGTAGTGGCGATTATGACGGAAGGGAAAAAGTGAGGGATATTGAGGGGAAGGAGGGGTGGGGGATATGAGGAGGGATAAGGAGGGTGGGGTATGAGGAGGGAAAGAGGGGTGGGGAGATTATGAGGAGCGGAAAGGAGGGTGGGGGAGGGTATTAAGAGGGAGTGGAGGTAGGTGGGGGAATATCAGGATGGGGAAAAGAGGGACTGGTGCGCGGGATATGGAGCGACGGGAATGAGGGGTGGGGGATATGAGGAGGAAAGGAGGGTGGGGGATATGAGGAGAAAAGGAGGGGGTGGGCATACTTTTTTTTTTTTAGAGGAGGGGAAAGGAAGGGCGTCGGGGGGATTGAGGAGGGAAAGAGGGTGGGGGATAATGAGAGGGAAAGGAAGGGGGTGGGACGGGGATATTGAAGAGGAAAGGAGGGCTGGGAGGATATGAGGAGGGAAATGGAGGGGTGGAGAGAAGATATGAGGAGGCGAAGGAGGTGGAGGATATGAGGAGGGAAAGGAGGGGTGGGTAGGATATGAGGAGGGAAAGGAAGGGGTGGGGGGATATGAGGAGGCGGAAAGGAGGGGTGGGATTATGAGGACGGAAAGGAGGGTGGGCGGGATATGAGGAGGGAATGGAGGGTGGGGAGGGGATATGAGGAGGGAAAGAGAGGGTGGGGATGGATGAGGAGGGAAAGGAGGGGTGTGGGGATAGAGGAGGGAAAGGAGGGGTGGGGGATATGAGCGATGGGAAAGAGGGTGGGGGGTATTAGGAGGGAATGGAGGGGGGGATTATGAGGAGGGAATGGAGGAGTTGGGGGATATGAGGAGCGAAAGGAGGGCGGTGGGGGATTATGAGGAGGGAAAGGAGGGGTGGGGATATGAGGAGGCGAAAGGAGGGGTGGAGGATATGAGGGCAGGGAAAGGAGGTGGGGGGATTTTATGCAAGAAGGGAAAGGAGGGTGGGGAATATGAGGGGGAAGGAGGTGGGGGATATGAGGAGGGAAAAAGGATGGGGTGGGGATATAGGAGGGAAAGGGAGGGGTGCAGGGATTTTATGAGAGGGAAGGGGGGGGGAAAAAAAGGGGAGGGTGGGGGGATATGAAGAAGGGAAAGGATCGGGTGGGGGGATATGAGGAGGGAAAGGAGGGTGGGGGGGATATGAGGAGGGAAAGGAGGGGTGGGGGGAATATGAGGAGGGAAATGGAGGGGTGGAGGGGATATGAGGAGGAAAGGAGGGGTGGGAATATGAGGAGGGAAAGCTAGGGGGTTGGGGGATATGAGAGAGGGAAGGAGACTACGTGGGGATATGAGGAGGGAAAAGAGGGGGGATATGAGGAGGGAAAGGGAGGGTGGGGATATGAGGAGGGAAACGGGTTGGGGGGGATATGAGGAGGGAAAGGAGGGGTGGAGGATATGAGGATGGAAAGGAGGGTGGAGATATGAGAGGAAGGAGGGGTGGGAGGATAGAGGCAGAAAGGAGGGGTGGGCAAAGGATATGAGGATGGGAACAGGAGGGGTGAGGGGATATGAGGATGGAAAGGAGGGTGGGGATATGAAGGAGGGAAAGGAGAGGGGGTGGGGGAATTATGAGCAGGGAAATGGAGGGTGGGGGATATGAAGGAGGGAAAACGCAGAGGGTGGGATATGAGGAGGGAAGGAGGGGTGGAGGATAAACTACGAGGGAAAGGAGGGGTGGGGAGTATGAGGAGGGAGAAGGAGGGGTGGGGTATAGAGGGAATGGAGGGGTGGGGATATGAGGAGGAAGGCAGGGGTTCGGGGATATGAGAGGCGGAAAGGAGGGGGTAGGGGGATATGAGGAGGGAAAGGAGGGGTGGGGATATGAAGGAGGGAAGGAGGGGGGAGGATACTGAAGAGGGGAAAGGAGGGGTGGGGGGATATTGAAGAAGGGAAAGGAGGGGGGGGGGATATAGGAGGGAAAGGAAGGGGTGGGATATGAGGAGGGAAACGGAGGGGTGGGCGGATATGAGGAGGGAAAAGGAGGGGTGGCAAGGGATAATGAGGGGGAAAGGAGGGGTGCGGGGTATACTGAAGAAGGGAAAGGAGGGCGTGGGGGGGATATGAGGAGGGATAGGAGGGGGTGGGGGGAATATGAGGAGGGAAAAGGAGGGGTGGGGAGGAATATGAGGAGGGAAATGGAGGGGTGGGGGGTATGAAGAGGGAAAGGAGGGGTGGGGAATATGAGGAGGGGAAAGGAGGGGTGGGGTAGAGGAGGATAAGAGGGGTGGGGGATATGAGGAGGGAACAAGAGGGGTGGGTGGGAATTGAGGAGGGAAAGGAGGGGTGGGGGATATGAGAGGGAAAAGAGGGTGGGCGGGATATGAGGAGGGAAAGGAGGGGTGGGGGGAATTAGGAGGGAAGGAGGGGTGTGGGGATTTAGGAGGAAAGGAGGGGTGGGGGATAGAGAGAGGGAAAAAAGAGGTGGGGGGAATAAGAGGAGGGGAAGGAGGAGTTGGGGGATTATGAGAAGGGAAAAGGAGGGGTGGGGGGATAGCGGAGGGAAAAGAGGGGTGGGGGGATACTGAGGAGGGATAAGGAAGGGGTGGGGGATATGAGAGGGAAAGGAGGGGTGGGGGATATGAGAGGAAACCGAGGGGTGGGGGTATAGGAGGGAAAGGGGGGTGGGGATAGAGGAGTGAATAATATGTGTGGTTATTATGAGAGGGAAAGGAAGGTGGGGGGGATACTGAGGGGAAAGGGGGGTGGGGGGATGAAGAAGGGAATGGAGGGGGTGGGGGATGATGAGGAGGAAAAGGAGGGGTGGGGGATAGAGGAGGGAAAAGGAGGGGTGGGGGATATGAGGAGGAAAGGAGGGTGCAGGATCATGAGGAGGAAAGGAGGGGTGGGGGGGATATGAAGAAGGAAAGAGGTGCGGGATATGAAGGAAGGGAAATGAGGGGTGGGGATTATAGGCAGGAAAGGATGGGTGGGGGAATATGAGGAGAGAAAGGAAGGGGTGCGGGATATGAGGAGGGAAGGAGGGTGGGGAATATGAGAGAAGGGAAAGGAGTGGGGGAATATAGAGGGAAAGGAGGGGTGGCGGGATATGAGGAGGGAAAGGAGGGGTGAGGGGGTATTAGGAGGAGTGGGAGGGTGGGGGGTAAATTAGGAGGAATGGAGGGGTGGGGGATATGAGGAGGAAAAGGAGGGGTAGGGGGTCTTAGAGGGAAAGGAGGGTGGGGGAATATATGAGGAGGGAAAGGAGGGTGGGGGATTAATGAGGAGCGGAACGGAGGGGGTGGGGATATGAGGAGGGAAAGGAGGGGTGTTTGGGATATGAGGAGGGAAAGGAGGGGTGGCGGGGGATATGAGAGGCGAATAGGCGAGGGGTTGGGGGGGATATGAGGAGGGAAAAGAGGGGTGGGGATATGGATGGAATGGAGGGGGTGGGGGATTATGAGGAGGGAGAGGGGGTGGGGGATATGATGATGGAAAGGAGGTGGGGGATATGAGGGAGGGAAAGTGGGGGGGACAGAGAGGAAGGAGGTGGGGGATAGAGGAGGGAAAGGAGGGGTGGGGAGAACTGAGGACGGGAGGAGGGGTGGAGGGATATTACGGAGGGAGAGGAGGGTGGGGATATGAGGGGGAAGGAGGGGGTGGGGGATATGAGGAGGGAAAGGAAGGGGGTGGATATGAGGAGGGAAAGAGGGGGTGGGGGCATATGAGAGGAAAGGAGGGCGGTGGGCGGGAAATATGAAGGACGGCGAAAGGAGGTGGAGGGATATAGGAGGGCAAAGGAGGGGGTGGGGGGATATGAGGAGGGAAAGGAGGGTGGAGGGATATGAGGAAGGGCAAGGAAGGGTGGGGAATATGAGGAGGGGAAAGGAGGGTGGGGGATATGAGGAGGGAAAAGGAGGGGTTGGGGGAATAGTGAGAGAGGGGAAGGCGGGGTGGGGGATAGAGGAAGGGAAAGAGGGGGTGGGGGAATATTAGGAGGGAAAGGAAGGGGTTTGGGGATTATGAGGAGGGAAAGGAGGGGGGGGGTAGGAAGGGAAAGGGGGGCTTCTTAATCTTGTCCATTCTCCCTAAGATAAGGAAAGGAAAGATAACTGATTGTATTGCATCGCATATTCATTGCATTCTGAATCCAATTGTCTTTAATTAAAGCTCCGGGAAGAATCTATCGAATAATTCTTCATTTTCGTATTGGCATTGTTCTGTGAGGTTATTTATTCTTCATTTATGACTGGACAGAATTTGTTTCGCTAATAAGGGATTAGATGTAAGTATGAATTTGAAACATTGAGCAATTATGAATATGCAAATAGGAAAATCTCTCTCTCTTTCTCCTCCTCCCTCCTCCTCTTCCTCCTCCTACTCCTCTCCTCTCTTCCTCCTTTCTCTTCTCCTCCTCCACCCCACCTCCACCTCCACCTCCACCTCCACCTCCATCCCCAACCTCCACCTCCACCTCCCTCCACTCCACCTTCCACCTCCACTCACCCTCTCCTCTCCTACCTCCAACTCCACCTCCACCCCACTCCACCTGGGCGTCACCTCCACCTGCACTCCAACCTCCACTCACCACACACCTCCTCCTCCTCCTCCTCCAGCCACACCACCTCCCCTCCACCTCACTGCCACCTTCCACCGTCCACCTCACCTCCACCTCCACCTCCTCCTCCCCACCACCACACCTCCTCACACCACCTCCTCCTCTCCTCCTCCTCTCCTCCTCTTTCCTCTCCTTCCCCTCCTCTCTCCTTCCTCTCTCCTCCTCCTCCTCCTCGCTCCTTCCCTCTCCTCCTCCTTCTCTTCTTCTACACAGTCACATCAAAGTGCCTGGAGTGTTGCCATACGCGAGTCATGAACATTCCAGGAACATGAACACTTAGATGTTCAATGAATCAGATAAAAAAAATGATTTTATCATATCATCCGATTGTGAATGAACAGAGCAGAAGATGGGAAAACGTGCACAAAGGCAAATTAGGAAGCAAGCGTGAGTAACGGGGAGAAAATGAGGAAGAGGAGAAGGATGAGGAGGAATAGGAGGAAGAAGAGGGAATGGAGGAATAGAGTGAATAGGAGGAGAAGAAGAGGAGAAATGAGGAAAAAGATGAATAGAGAGAAGAAGAAGAAGAGTAGAATAAAAAAGATGAAAAGGAGGAGGAGGAGGAAGAGGAAAGGTAGGAAAAAAATAAAGAGAAAGAGGAAGAAGAAGAAAATGAAGGAGAAAAGATGAAGAGAAGAGGGAGAAAGAAGAGGAAAAGCAGGAAAAAAATGAAGTGGAGGTGAGAGCTAGTGAAAAAGGAGGTGAAGGAAATGGAAGAAGAGGAAGAGGAGGAATACGAGGACGTTGAGGAGTAGGAACAAAAGTGAACAAAAACAAGAATAAGAAAATAAGAAAAATAAAAATAAAATGGTGATAAAAACGAAGAGGAGGAAGGTGAAGGACAAGGAAAAAAGACGAGAACGATGATACCAATAATAACGAGAGCAAACAACAACAACAATAATAATAATTATATCAAAAGACGATATAATGACATTTCGCTCTTTTGTTAAAAATAAATAAGTATATTATTATTTGATAACGATATTATTTGATAACATCGGTTAATAATGCCATTCGTAGTGAACACCTTGAAATATTCAAACTGAAAGACGAAAAGAAAATAAAAGATAAAAAAGGAAAAAAATAACGTAGGCAAGTCTCATACAGTATACTATTAAGCTCTATTAAAACCTATTAAGTCTTTGAGGAACGCCTAACGCCCATTAGTATTGTGTGTTATCTAGTGCAACATTAGGAAAATATATGAAATAGCCATTGATTTTTATTTGTCTTTTTGTATCGAACTTATTTTTTATGTTTATTATTATTTTTATATTTATTATTATTCAATGATCTTTGTGTCTTTCTCTTTTTCTTTCTCTCTTTCTTTTTGTTCTTTCTCTCTCTCTTTCTTTTCTCTCTATCTTTCTATCCAACTTCTATCTCCCTCCCTCTTCCTCTCTATCTTATCTTTTTCTCCTCTCTCTCTCCTCTCCCTCTCTCGTCTCCTCTCTCTCTCTCTCTCCTCTCTCTCTCGTCTCTTCTCTTCTCTCTCTCTCTCTCTCTCTCTCTTCTCTCTTCTCTCTCCTCTCTCCCTCCCCTTCTCTCTCTCTCTCATTCGCCTGTGTGGTTTATTGTGTGTCTGAATCTGTAAATATACATTCTTGTGCGTGTACGTGTATGTGTACGTGAGAACTCCCTCCCTCCTTCTCTGTGTCATCAGCAACATTAACGCCCAAACGCCCACAGAATGCAGATTCGCAGCAGCTTAATGAAATGGGCGTCTTTGAGTGCAGACAAGACGTCGACATTCATTTCCTGCTGAGTCACCGGAAGTTGCGAATAGATAGATTTCCGTCGCCTTTGTCAAAGAAGTCGATGGTGTGTGTGTGTGTGTGTTTGTGTGTGTGTGTGTGTGTGTGGTTGTGTGTGTGTGGTGTGTGTGTGTGTGTGTGTGTGTCCCTGTCTCCTTGCTCTTTACATCTCTCCTCTCTCTCATCTCTCTCTCTCTCTTTCTCTCTTTCTCTCTTCTCTCTCTCTCTCTCTCTCTCTCTCTCTCTCTCTCTCTCTCTCTCTCTCTCTCTCTTCTCTCACTCTCTCGTCTCTCTCTCTCACTCTCTCTCTCTTCTCTCTCCCTCTCGCTCTCTCTCTTTACTTCCTCTTTCCCTTTTGACATCCTCCCCTTTCTTACTTATCAATGCTTATTTTCTATGAATAAGGCTACTTGCTAGCAGCTAATCATCATATATATGCCAATTACAGTATGGTCCTCGTAAAAGTATATCACCATATTCCTCCCCCCCCCCCTCCCG
>NW_020871007.1:392393-394162 GCF_003789085.1 Penaeus vannamei | reverse complement strand
GGAGCGCTCAGCCAGGTGTCTGTGATTTCAACTGCTCGAAAACGCAAGGCTGTAAACTGGACCCGCCACATGCCTTCTCGCGTGGAGTACCACGCGCATCAGTGCTTTCCTCGTTTGAACTTCATGGAGCTCAAGGGCTTATTTCCGTTTTCACATTAGTTTCAGTGTCTCATGACGTATCACACAATATTACAGTTACATACCATAGTGTATACATATATATAGCTATATATATATATATATAATATATAGTATATATAATATATATAAGTCTACTATATATATATATATATTATTATAATACTATATATATATATTATACTATATAAAGTATATATACTATATATATATATGATATATATTATATCATATATATATCATATAAATATAAAATAAATATTATATATATAAATCATAATACTATTATTAATATCACATATATTATATTATAATATATATATATATATAGTATATTACTATATGATGTATAATATATATAAGAAGAAGCCAATGAAAACCTGATTACTACTTGATTCAAAATTTATTAACCGCTAGTTCTCGACGCGGCCCCGGTGCGACGCGAGAACTAGATCCTAGTCTTCCAAATAGCTGCATTTCTTGTTTCCTTTTGGCTTCTTGGTAATCAAACACAAAACGAATTTTGTTAATTGGCAACTCCAAATGTCATTATAAAAATCTCTAATTTTGTTGACTTCAAATAGACCATTGACTAATTCCTTCACGAAATACAGAGACATAAATCTAAATCTGCACCATGGATATCCCGGAGATGCTCGAGGAGGAACACCCTTTCTCGGTCGCTGTTTATGCTGGCTCCTCTCAGCCCCAGAGGTCGCCGCGCCCCTGAGTGACCAACATTCGCGCTTTTTAGAAGTGCTTTGGGGGTGGATTGGTATTTAGCAATTATAGAGAAAATTGTATGGTACTTTAGAATTTAGGAGAAAAGTGTTATCCGCGCAGGCTACTTAGAATTTAGAGAAAATTTATGCGTATTTAGATTTAGAGAAAATTATGGTATTTTAGAATTTCGGAGAAAATTTATGGTATTTTAGAATTAGAGACAATTATGGTATTATAGAATTTAGAGAAAATTTATGGTATTTAGAATTTTAGAGAAATCTTATGGATTTAGAATTTAGAGAAAATTTATGGTAATTAGAATTTAGAGAAATTTATGGTATTTAGAATTAGAGAGAAAATTTTATGGTATTTAGAATTTAGAGGAAATATGGTATTTTTTTAGAAGAAATTTATGGTATTTAGAATTAGAGACAATTTATGGTATTTAGATTAGAGAAATTTAATTTAGAATTTAGTATTTATGGTATTTAGAATTTAGAGAAAATTTATGGTATTTAGAATTTAGAGAAAATTTATGGTATTTAGAATTTAGAGACAATTTATGGTATTTAGAATTTAGAGAAAATTTATGGTATTTAGAATTTAGAGAAAATTTATGGTATTTAGAATTTTAGAGAAAAATTATGGTATTTGAATTTAGAGAAAATTTATGGTATTTAGAATTTAGAGAAAATTTATGGTATTTAGAATTTAGAGAAAATTTATGGTATTTAGAATTTAGAGAAAATTTATGGTTTTTAGTATTTAGAGAAAATTTATGGTATTTAGAATTTAGAGAAATTTAATTTAGAATTTAGAGAAATTTATGGTATTTAGAATTTAGAGAAAATTTATGGTATAAATTTGGATGAAAAATCTATGGTATTTAGAATTTAGAGACAATTTAT
>NW_020871007.1:377393-382393 GCF_003789085.1 Penaeus vannamei | reverse complement strand
AGTGTAATAAGTCATACTCACGCACGTATAAACACACCCACATTCACACTGATGCATGCAACACACTGTACAGCTTGGACATATACTTTTCACCGCTACGTTTATCATTTATGTAAAATTTCAACGCTATTTTTATAAACTCTTTTGTTATTTGAATGCTTTGTAAAACATGTTGGTTTAGCTCGTATTATCTTTATCATAGGATTTGTTTTTCCAAGAATATTTTTCGTATACCAGGTATCTTTCATTTTAATCCGTGTTTTCATTGTATTTGTGTTATAATTTACTCTGAATACACGTAAAAGTTTGCACCACGCAGATAATCATCAGTGCATGATAAAATACATGATCATTGTTATATCGTGTTTTCTCTGCAAATTGTATAATGGAACATGGAACTATGACAATGTATACAGCCGCTGTTCCTGTGCGTTTTTACTTCACTCTGTATTGATTACTGAAACGAAGGAGAGAATAGAAATCGACAGAAAGTATACACCACGGCTATTTTCTCGCCTATGTTCCTGCTTAAAACTAAATGCCACAATATAAAGAGGACATATCCTGCTACCCTACTAAGTGTGTCATTGTCATCCCTTCTTTCGCAACAAAGGACACACATTAATTTATATAGTACAGGGCGAATAGGTTTATATTGCAATGCACGGAGTATTTTACAACAAGTCTTGGCTCTTTCAAAAAGTCGAAATGTTGTTTTTATATGATTTCTCTTCGCCTAGGGTCCAATACAGCAATGTTTTATTTTGATCGACTCTACCTTAGAAGTGTAAATACAGATTTAAGTTCGTGAATTTTCTACTTTGTCTATAATTGTACTCATTTTCTCTTGTTTAGTCCCAGCCTTTTTTATATCTAATTTAAACTAAGGTACTTAAATAGCACGGATCTGCTCTTTACTATTAATTTTCATTCTTCACTAGTACCTTTATGCTGTCCTGTTCTTCATTAATGCATTCTGTTTTTCTTTCATACATTCTTGTTTTTCACGCTGTATCTTGCTGTTCATTAATACATTCACGTTCTCCAAACTGCCACCTGCTATTCGCCAATACATTCGTGTTTTTTACGCTGTCTCTTGTTCTTCACTAATACATTCATAATTTTCACGCTGTCTCCTGTTCTGTTCTTCACTAATACTTTCACGTTCTTCACGTTGTTCCTGTTTTTTTCCATAACAACACCATGTTCTCTACCCTCCCTGCTGTTCTTCGCTGAAATATTTCTGCTCTTGTCGCATGTCGTGCTGGATGACCTTTCCATGCTTGTCTCTCATTTCTCCTCTAACTCACTCTCCTCTACTTGTTCCATTTATATATTTATTTGCTACTTATTTATTTGCTTGTATATTTGCATATTCGTCTGTTTATCTCTTTGTTTGTTCAACTTTTATCTATTAATTTATACATATTCTCACTTTCTTACTAATTTACTTACCAACTTACTTATTAACTTACTTAACAATTTATATACTAACTTATTAACATTGTTATTTATGGATGTTGTTGCTCACGTGATCCATTTGGTGATGTTTATCTTGCCAGAATACGTATAATGGGAGTGGATAATCAAGACAAGAGATGGCGCTGTACAAGATGCTGGGATTTTTTGTTTGTTTGTTTGTTTTATTTATTGAAGGGGGTATTTGTCTGCCTGTCTGTTTGTCTACCTATGTCTCTCTCTCCCTCTTACCACTCCCTCCCTCTCTCTCCCTTTCTCTCTCTCTCTTACACACTCCCTCCCTTTCCCTCTCTCTCCCTTTCTCTCTCTCTCTCTCTCTCTCTCTCTCTCTCTCTCTCTCTCTCTCTCTCTCTCTCTCTCTCTCTCTCTCTCTCATTCACTGTCACTCACGCTCCCTCCCTCTCTTTCCCTCAGGATACGATGCCTTCTGTTGCATATGATTGCATGCACTTGATTTTCAATCTGCTACAGCTTGGTGAGTGGTTATAAAAGAAGGATTGACCGACTATTTGAATTTATCTGTCGCGTCAGAATCAAAGGTCATTAGCGGGGAATAGCTTCTAGCATTTAAAAGTTCAAATATCCAAAACATTGAAAAATGTATCAATAAAGAAGAGAGGAAGTGATAAAACTGAGACACTATGTGGAACTCATTGGCAATAAGTTGTGGATATAAAATATAAAACATGCGATTGGTTGCAATAAGAGGAATTCTATCGAAGCGAATCATAATGAAATATTTTCATATCAAAATCCCATGTTTTGTTAAATTCGCTCGTTAAGAGATATCAAATTGCAGACCAAACTGCAGCGAGTGCTATGATGAGCCATAACTGGAATCTAGGAGCATCAGCGAAGCCATAAAGATCTGTCTCCCAAACATAAAACGCACGAAAACATAAAAATATTTCGCCATAACGTGCCTCGCTCCGGCAGATATTTTACCCCCGCCACGTACTGGATAATCTCCGTAATGTATATCCCCCTCCGTTTCCTTTTTTGAGATATATTCATTTTGCGGATATGGGCGGGACGGGGCTATGGGCTTCTTTATCGTCTTGCAATCTTGTCATCACTTCTCTCCCCCCCCTCCTAAAAAAAAAAGTTGAATCGTTACCTTTTTTTTTTTTTTTTTTTTTTTTTTTTTTTTTTTTAGCTCCTGAAGAGAGTTACAGCCCGTTCAGTGCAAATGATAAGCAAACAGACAGCTGGAATGTTTTAAAGTTTTGTTTCTGTCAGTACTTCATCTTTGCTTCTTTTATCGAGAAAATAAATAACGCGTATTTACATGCTGCGGAACGAATAATGTTTAGCTTATGAGATCATAACCATTTTAAGGTTATTCATTTACCGCCATTCCTGCAAATAACACGAATGCGACGCTAGAACCTTGATTTTGGCGTTGATTGAAATAGGTCATTAGTGACTACCTCTCGTAAGAATTTATCATCACGTAAGAATTTGCACAAAATTGTAAAACAAGTCACAGATTTGCAAAATTTAACAAAAGGGCAGAGGCTGTTGTGGTGGGTAAATAAGTTATAAACTTTTTAATCCGAAGTCTAGGCTCAATCACTGCATTCGCAAGGTTTACGGTAATGGTGGTATGAAACGCATGTACCCGTAGCTTCGTATATCCCGTCATAATATTATTTTTACGTCTCTTTTATCATAAATCTTTCCATGATCGCTCGGTAAAGATTCGTGAACGGGCCGTGATCGCAGGACCGTTGTTGAGGGAAGCTGTCGGTGCCGCTTTCATTTTCCTCTTTTCAAGTAACGGTAAATGTGTCGGAACGGCAAGGAAATTATACATATATACATATTAATCAATTAATCGTGGTTTCTAATCCGTTGTCATTTACCTTCGTTGCTTATATATGTTGATTTGGAAAGTTAAACCATATTCTTACATATTCCGCTGTTCAATGAAGGCCTGTTTTTCGCGGCCACTTAATATTTTCATGCTTATTGTTCAGCCTTTGGTATAAACAGTCGTGTTTCCCTGCAGTGTCTGAAAAAATAAACTAATACGCAAACACACACCTCACACACAAACACACACACACACACACACACGCATATACACACGCACACACACACATACATACATACACATACATATATATATATATATATATATATATATATATATATATATATATATATATATATATATATATATATATATATATATATATATATATATATATATATATATATATATATATATATATATATATATATACATATATATATATATATATATATATATATATATATATATATATATATATATATATATATACATATATATATATATATATATATATATATATATATATATATATATATATATATATATATATATATACTCACACACACACACACACCACACACACACACACACACACACACACACACACACACACACATATATATATATATATATATATATATATATGCATGATATATACATGTAGTCTTTATTTAAGTGTGCGTATGCGCGCGCGCGCTCGTGTATTTGTGTGTGTGTGTGTGTGTTTGTGTGTGTGTGTGTGTGTGTGTGTGTGTGTGTGTGTGTGTGTGTGTGTGTGTGTGTGTGTGTGTGTGTGTGTGTGTGTGTTTGTTTGTGTGTGTGTGTGTGTCCGATGCGGTGCAGAAACTAAACCAACAAAACCCTTAACCGCTATTGCCTTAACTTCGTCTTTATTGCAACCGGTAAACATCGAAATTCAGGCTTTCCCTTAGGCCTTTGTGACTGTAACTTCTGCGTTGACTTGCAAAGTGGGCAACACTTCCAAACTTCGTGCTTGTGTACACCCTTTTAACGATCATGTCTCCATACTAGTAACAACAGTCTACTTTATAATCTAAAGAATATATGTAGCAGTTCGGTTTGCTGTTTCGTTTCGCTAACATTTTTTTTTTCTATTTACCGTTTACTAAAAAAAAAAAAAGAAGAAAACTGTTGCAAGAGTTGGCAACTCCTCTCGCTTCATTAAAAAAAAGATCGAACGAAAGTCCGTGGGAACTGATACAAAGCCATTCTGAAACAGTACAGCGCAACACTCATTCCCATTTCTGGATTTTGCCCAATGATAATTCACAACTGACGACACTGAAAGCTGACCCCCTGATACACACGCTGCCATACGGCGAGAGCGACAGCAGTTGAAGCTTATAACGCGGTGTTTCAAGTGAACCCCTGCGGCTTCGGTTTCTGTTTCGAATAATCCCGAGCGAACGTAAATGCCCATATTGGCGTCGATTCTATCAAACCTCGACATGCACCCTTTGGCTCACAGCGCCGGGAGTAGTTTACAGAGAGATAGAAACAGTCATGAAAACAGGGACGAGAGGGGGGGGGGGCATCCGAGGGGGGTTGACCCTTCCATTAGGGCAGTTCCAAAAAGCAAAAGCGTTGGGGAACCTCAACCCTTTCCCTCACCCGCGAGGAAATAAGGAAAAGTGTGTAGGGGAAGCGAGTGGAAGACAGAGAGTATTTATTATTTTTGTTT
>NW_020871007.1:367393-369893 GCF_003789085.1 Penaeus vannamei | reverse complement strand
CGCTAATGAAATAAATTTTTAGTAACCGAATAGAAGTGTTAACCATATGAAAATGAATAACCGAATGCCAAATGGATATTAAAAACTAGAGAATATAACCCAATGTGAATAATAAAAGAGTCACGGAATATGAACTATTATAAATATGACTCAAACAATTTTACATACTGTTTCATATGGTAATTTACCCCATAGATAGACCGGTTTCATAAGACCTTCATCCCCAAATTCTGCATTTTACTTCTTAACCCTTTTGAAAACTGCACGAGACCCCCTAAATGAACGAGACGACCCATAACAAATATCTTGGAAAGAAGTCCAACCCAAAATTTTCCTGGGAATTTCTGTGACTCCTTAGAACTAACTTTAAATAACCGAATTTCAATATCTTAAAAAAAAAAAATTCAGATGCGCCCCTTAGATAAGCTTTTTCCCAGTCAAGGAGGTTCAATAAGTGACTATTCCCGAATGTCAGTTGTCGCTCTAAATCTGAGCGGGGAATCTCGTATTTTATTTAATGAAGAAAGCGAAAGCGAGCGGATTCTGTGTTTTCCGATACCGATATTTCTTTTCTTAGACAGAGAGAGAGAGAGAGAGGAGAGAGGACGGAGGGAGGAGGAGAGAGGTAGAGGAGGAGAGGAGAGAGGAGAGGAGAGGGAGAGGGACAGGGAGAAGGAGAGGGAAAAAGAGAGAGAGAGAGAGAGAGAGAGAGAGAGAGAACGAGAGACAGAAAGAGAGAGAGAGAGCGAGAAAGAAAAAGAAAGAGAGAGAAAGAGAGAGAGAACGAGAAAGAGAGAAGAACGAGAAAGAGAGAGAGACCGAGAGAGCAGAGAGACAACCGAATATCCCCATCGCATCGGATACCATTAAAATAATAGGCGTCACCCCAAGCTCCAGTCTCCGCAGCGACGACATATTCAGAATTAATGTCCGATACGCGAGAGTAACAGATACAGCGTCTTCCGTTTAAGCGGCTCCTGGAAACGCCGTAAAATCGTACTTACGGCCTTTAAACTCGCGCATTTTCGGGTAATGCTTTTGTGTTTCACGGTCCGCGGGGGGGGGGGGGAAGTCGGGGTGTCGGCTTCGGGAGGAGATGCTGCAATGGGATGCTCTTTTTTTTTTGTTTGTTTTCTTTGATTTTTTTTTATTAGTTTATTGCTATCATTATTGTATTATTATTATTTCTATTATTGTCATTATTATTGTTTCCGTTATTATTATCACTATTACAATTATCATTATTATTGTTACCGTTATTTTCATTGTTATTACTATTATCATTATTACTATAATTATTATTGTAATTATAATCATCATCACTATCATTATCATCTTCACCATCATCACTACCATTATCATCATCGTCATCATCATCATCTTCACCATCATTTTCATCATTACCATCATCATTACCAACATCATCGTCATCGTCATCGTCATCATCATCATCGGCATCATCAAACGCCTTTGGTATCAATGATATCCTTAATAACTGTCAATCGCTCTCCTCAAATTAAGAAAAAGATATGAAAAGCAAGAAAATGTTAACGAAATAAACAGATGAATAACTACATTTAATGTTTATATGCAGGTGATTGTATACAGTGACTAAGTATGAATTTACATATCATAAAATACTTTTGTCTTGAATTGCATCTATTCATTATTTTTTGCTTCTATTTTCAGTCTTGTTAATAAATAGATAGTGAAATATATGATATAATATCCTGGTCTGCTCAAAGCGATACATATACGAGTAGATCTGCTTACATACCTATCTGTCTATTTATCTGTCTATCAATCTGTCCATTTATTTGTCTGTTCCTCCCCCCCTCTCCCTCGCTCTCTATATATCCATTGATCTATTAATGTCTACCTATATATCTACCTATCTATCTAGCTACTTACTTACCTGCCAAACTACTAACATACTAACCTTCTCTAGATGTTATATATGTATGTGCGGTTTTACTTATGTTCTCCTATGCCAAACAAGTGTGCTGTGTTGTGCAGTTGTGAAGGAGCTGGTCTTGCAATCTTGCTGACCTGCGTTCCTTCCTGCGCGCTACCAGTGAACGGTAACCCCGGCCATTCCTTGCACACCGGGGGAGATTTAGAAGGCAAAATAAAACAGACAGTATGTCACAGCAAAGAATATCCATTGTAACAAATGGAATTAAAACTAAATCTTAAATCTTAAAATCTTAAACGTTAGCAAGTGTAGCCTCCGCGAATATCTCTTTATTCCACGAGTTTAAATATCACAGCTCAAACGAACTATCTTCCGGTGATTTCCCTTGGCATTTTACAATTACGTTAATGTAGCACGATAACTTTCTTCAAAGGAGCTTAAATGAAATTAGAAGTTCTGCAATACTTGCCTTCTGATTATTCTTATGTGAGTTGTACGGTAGACATAAATTCATCCCGAACCCAAACCATAGCAGAAAAGGGAGTAAATGTAGAAGACGAGAAAAGATATAAAAACTAACATTCC
>NW_020871007.1:347393-352393 GCF_003789085.1 Penaeus vannamei | reverse complement strand
GTGTGTGTGTGTGTGTGTGTGTGTGTGTGTGTGTGTGTGTGTGTGTGTGTGTGTGTGCGCGCGTACGTGCGTGTGTGTGTATGTGTGTGTGTGTGCATATGGATGAGACTTGCATGACTGCTTAACCCTTTTTTCTCCCGACGTCAATAACCTCCATGGGCATCTTCAGCCAGACGGCATCGACCTAATTTTGGTCGCTGCGTGTATCGTTTTCCGATAGCTTTTCGAAAAGGTCTCTCCGCTTTGGTTAAAAATACTTGGAAATGTCATTAGCAGAGGAGATATGTAATCGATTTTAATGTAAAATTTATACGCTTGTTCTTAGTGTAATTTGACGAGTAAGGGTATGTTGATTCTACTATGCAGTGATATCAATGGTATTGAAAAGTGCTAAGGCATTGCGTAAGTAACATTAGTAATGTTAGGAATAACCATGGTAAGGATAATGACTAGATCTATAAACTGTAACAATAATAACAATAATAATAATCATAATGCTATCCTTCATCATCGTGTTCGTTACATAACAATAAACCATTTCAACAACAATAATATAATGCATAATGAACCTATGATTCATACCTAGTAATAACAATAAAGACACTAAAAACAAACAAACAAGTATCAAGACCAAGAATAACCCCAAAATAACCTCCAGAGACCTAGCATTATCCCATTGGCGCTAGAACGGCCTCTCCAAACTTTTTTAATACCAAAGACAGTCATCCGTCTTTTAAGATGTTGCGCCGCGGGTCTTTGGCTGTCGCCTCGTTTGCTCGGCTTCCCGAAGGTCCCCTCCCTCAGGCTTTTTCTCCCCCTTCTCTCTTCTCTTTCTGTTTCTCCCTTCCTTTGTTGTTTGTTTGTCGGTCGGTCTTTTGTCTCTGTCTCTGTTTCTCTGTCTCTTTCTCTGACTCTGTCTCTCACTGTCTCTCTCTCTCTCAAATTCCCTTATCTTCCATCCCTCCTGCTCTCTCTCCCCTCTTCTCTCCTACCCTCCATCCCTCCCTCCTTCCCTCTCTTACCCTCCCTGCCTCCCTATATCCCTCCCCCCTCTCTCACTCACTCCCTACCCTGTCAAAACAACATACACACCTAACTTCGACGTTTACCAATCAACTCAATCATCTCTCACATCTACTTCTGCGTTATCGTCCTGCTTCCTATATGGCGATCCCAATAACCCAAGATTCGTCCCGTATAGAAATGGTTGGGCGACCTTTTCTTCCGGAAATTCCATCGCTGAAGAATTTCAAGACCGTGAGAGAGCCTGCACGACATATTCCTCAGTGGAAGGGGGTTCCGCCATGGTTATCCTTGGCTGTGTTTATCATTCGAGGAGGAGTACTTGCGTATTGGTCCTGTGAGTGGCAATAGGTTGAGGAGAGGACGAGGAAATTATTATATTATCATTGTTATCGCTATTATTATCGTCATCGTCACCGTTTTCATTATCTTTATTATCATTATCTTCATCATCATCCTCATCATTATCGACTTTATCATCATTATAATCATTATAATTAGCATTAGAATTACCATTACTTTTATTATTCATATATCCATTGTTATTTTGTTGATGTTCTAGTTATAATGACAATGAAAGTAATCCGTATTATTAATAATAACAACAATTATAGTAGAAATAGTAATGATAACAAAAATAATACAATGATGATAATACGGATTATGTTAAAGAGATTTAGATGATGATAATAATGATAATGATAGTGATAACATAAGAACATTAAGAAAAAAAAATACAATATACACGAACCCAAAATCAAAAGCCTGAAAAGAAAAAGAAAAAAATAGAACCTTGATTTTCTTACTAAAGTACACGGTCTATAAAGAGCAGTTTGCATGGTTAATCTCTACTTTACTGCTTGTTAAATGGAGTATAAGCTCGTTTGTAGAGGGTTGAATTGCCTAGTCACTTTGAATTTGAATTCTTTTACTTATATATGTTTTTCTTTTTTATCTTTATAATTCAGAGATTTATGTTAAAAGTAGAAGGGTGAGAGAAAGTGGATGGAGAGAGAGAGAGAGAGAGAGAGAGAGAGAGAGAGAGAGAGAGAGAGAGAGAGAGAGAGAGAGAGAGAGAGAGAGAGAGAGAGAGAGAGAGAGAGAGAGAAAGAAAGAGAAAGAGAAAGAGAAAGAGAAAGAGAAAACGAAAAGAGAAAGAGAAAAAAAATGTTCTACACAAGTCAGAATAATCCATAATAAAAGATCACAGTTTAAGTAAAATGAAAAGCAATTACTCTAGAAATACACGAGTTACCCATACGTTAAGAGAGAAAACTTGGTGAAATACATCACTGAAACCCATTCCTTAGATTCTAATGCAAGATAGAATAATAGAAGAGAAAAATGATGATAAGGAATATAAAAAATAAGAAAATAAAACAAAGGGTTGAGAAATGCTAATATCAGAAAAATCAGAAGAATCGTAAAAGGAAAAAGTGATAGGGACGGAGAAGAAATGGAAGAAAGGCAAGAAAAAGCACAAGAAAAATGACAGGGCCGTATTTTTTTCAAAATATTCAAGACGAATAAGGGAATAAGACGGAAAAGAAGAGAAAAGATAAAGAATAAGGAGAAAAATATGATAAAGGTAAAAAAAAAAGTAAAAAGAAAACGATAAGAATGCAAGAAAATCTGTATCGTACAGATCACAAAAGAAAAAGAAAGAAAGGAAAACAGAAGAAGAATAACAAAAGAATAACGATAAGAAAGGAGAAGAAAAATAACTCTAATAAGAAAGAGAACCGAAAGTAGAGAAAAAAAGAAGAAAAAAGAGGGTGACGAACATGAAATACCATGAAAAAGGAAAATAATAGAAAACGAAAAAGAATAGTAAAAAAAAAAAAAGATGAAAATACGAAAGAAGAAATATTATAAATTTTAAAAAAAAAAAAAATTATCTCCCCCCCCCCCTCCCAAGTAAAAAAGAAGAAAGGGGGATAGAAGATAAGTAAGATATGAATAAATCAATAGTAAAAGAATAATATCAAGAAAAAAAAGAAAAAAAATGTTCGGAGCTGAAGGTAATAATACGTCAAAAATAAGCAGAAAAGAGGAAGAAACAGGGTAAAAGCCTAAGAATTTTTTTTTTTTATTACGGAAGCAAAGAAAAGAAAAGAAAAAAATCGGAAAATGTTTAAAAAAAGGAAAATTATAAAAAAGTTCTGATAAAATAATACATATATAGCTAGATAAAGATAACAAAGCAGGGGGAAAGAGGGACAATATAAAAACGGAAGGAAATCATAAAAAAGCGAAAGGAGAAGAAAAATTTGAGAAATAGAAATAGTAAAGAAAGTTGACCGAGGCTGAAACTCTATATTGGACAATCAAAACTTCAGAGAGAGCGAAAGATAAAAGGAAAAGAAGAAGACGAGGAAGGAAAGAGAATCCCAGAATACGAATGGTAAAAGAAAGGGGGAAGAAGGGAAGGCTGAGGAAAGTAAAGAAGACTATAAAATAATGATAATAATGAAAAAAAGGTAAAGGGTGACGAAAAATGAAAATACAAAGAGAAAAACGAAAAGAAAGGAGATGATGTAGGTGGGAGAATATCCAAAAAAAAGAGAGAGAATAAAGAATAAAAGAGATAATGAGTGATAAAGGAGAGAAACTACAACAATGATGACGTTCCGACATGAGAGAAATAATCTTTCAGATCCATGCACTCAAAAAATATGAAAATAAAAGATGAAAAGAAAAGATAAACAGATAAACAAATGAACTGAAAAAATAAACAACCATTGAAATTCGCTGTTATCAAATCTTTAAGGGAAATAAGTATCAGAGAGAAGAGTTCTACCGAAAGATGTATAGAGAGAGAGGAGAGAGAAAGAGAAAGAAAGAGAGAGAGAGAGAGTTAGAGATAGATAGAGAGAAAGAGAAGAGAGGGAGACAGACAGGCAAGAGAAGAGAGGGAGGAGGGAGGGAGAGAGAGAGAGAGAGAGAGAGAGAGAGAGAGAGAGAGAGAGAGAGAGAGAGAGAGAGAGAGAGAGAGAGAGAGAGCAAGAGCAAGAGATATATTATATATATATATATATATATATATATATATATATATATATATATATATAATAGAAGAGAGAGAGAGAGAGAGAGAGAGAGAGAGAGAGAGAGAGAGAGAGAGAGAGAGAGAGAGGAGAGAGAGAGAGAGAGAGAGAGTGAAAGACAGTGGCCTCCCCCCTAACCTCCCGGACACTAAAATATTTCGACATCGCTTTCAAATCTATTCTGGTATGATGCATGTGGAGCAGCATGAAAAACACCGACGTATAGAAAGACGTACACGCACGGGAATCATCCCTGGTATTTGTTGCAGTGTCTGCGGTTGCTCAATAAAGACTAAACACCGCAGACAAATGCCAGGACTCCTCGTGCAAAAATAACTTCCATGTCACGTGTCTTCAGAACGGAGAAACCTTCATTCGATCTGAGACCACAACATAGCGTATGTTAGTAGATATTGACGATCCCATAATATATGTAATAGACGTAGATGTCCACGATAACGGTGCTACATCTGGTGTCACTGATCATACTAAAGTAGTCAGCCAACCTCTTCAGTTAGCTGATGATAAAGCTTTGCTGCTAGAACTTAGCAAAGAGGCGTTAGCTGACAGATTATTGGCAGCTGGGAGAGATCGGCGCCCATTGCAAGCCACACTTCACGATATCTTCAGTGATAAAAAGCATCGCCGATAAAAGAAATGTCTTCGCAGAAGCTCTTAATTTGTTGACAGTCGCTTCAAAACTCAACTGTATCAGAACGGTTGAGACGAGGTCCATAGGCTGTAGTGCTTTCTCTTCAAAAAGTGACGAAGAATGGGATACAGCCCTTTCATCTAGTGCGGAACTGTACCATTGGTGGTCCTCTGTGGAACTCAAGAGGCTACATAAAATCTCCCAAGAAAAGGGGGTGCCAGCTGGACAGTGCCATACCTCAGCTGAGACACAATCTGAGCCTTTAGCAATCCTATCTG